>JAQFYM010000955.1:0-44135 GCA_034694785.1 Agrenia bidenticulata
TTTTTTTTTTTTGACAAAATATTTAAACCAATAATTTTATAATAAAACAAGACACCATTTGTCTTCGGGTTAATCAGGCATAACTTTATATACTTTTTGTGAATTTGGTTATTTACAATATAGATTCTGTGAATTGAAGTCCCAAAAAGGTACGTCATAGGCAATTTTATATCAGGAAGTAATGTCTGTTGGTGCATTTTATACCAAAAAGGGTTGTCAAATGCCATGTATATAACTGTGCATTTTTGATTTATTTCGTGTTTGCAATTTTCAATTTGCCAAGTATCTACAACACAATATATGCATAAATTACAAAATCAGTTTTGTATAAAATGCTAACTGGTATATTTGAACATACAATTTTTAACCATATGCAGATTTACAGTATTATATAAGTTTTGTCTAAGAAGTTTTTTGTTAAAACGGGCTTTATTCAAATCAAAATTATTATAGTGCGTAACACGCTTACTATATTAAAGTAAAAAGCAAATTGTAGAAAAAGACAACATTAAATATATTTTTCTAATTAAAGGTATAGAAAATTATCTTTATTGGTTTGATTCTATGTTTTTTATATAAAAAAACTTTTTAAACTCTGGTTTTATTGATATATGCTGGCTTTTTGATATGGAGTATTTTTCTTTTAGTTTAGCATACTATTTTTAGACAATCTCATACAAATGTATACTTTTTTAAGAACGATTTTGAAAAGTTGGACAGTTAGTAAATGTGTTTTATTTGTATATAACCGTAAAATATACATATATTTACTCGTGATTAGTTTTTAGTTGTTTACTATACTTAATGTACATTTTTTGTTTTGATTTTTATGCTTTTATCTACTAACTAATCAAAAAAAAATATAAAAACGAAAACTTGGTTTTTTGATATATATAAAAAGTTTACAATAGTTTTTTGTAAATAATTATAACAGGATACAGTAAAATGTACAGATTTTACGTTTTACTAACGTTGTTTGCAAGTTGGTAAACCATAAGGCTGTTTTATAAGGCGTGTTTGCCTTTATTCCGTTGCACTGCGAACTTTTACAAATGTATTTAACCTTTACAAAAAGTATACGAAAGTAAGTTACTATAAGAAAAAGAAAAACCCATATGAACTCTTTTTTGCACAATATGGACCATCCAAAACTTTTTAAAAATACCAGTTTTCATTCCAATTAAAAAAAATTGAAACATTTATATAGAACTTAATTGACCCTTTGACGACGAGAAAAAAATGCAGGAAAATTCAAAAAAGACGAGACATTATTGGGTTCAAACAAGAGCTTTATTTACGAGAAATCATGTTATGATAATTTACAAAGCATATTTTAGCACATAAAAAAACCTCACAGTCCTTGCACCATGATATTATCCTCTTTTTTGATTTCTGTTTCTCTTTTTTACAAAATACTCACTTTCTTCTATAGTTTGTTAATATCAGATTGTGCATATCAAAATGGCTTATAACTATTGGTTTAATACTATCGGTACTATCAATTGGATAATTTTTATAGTAATTTTGCTTTCTTTTTTATTTTTGACTGTTTTTGGGAATTCTGCAACATTGAAGAATGTTTTGAGTAAGCAGGAAATGTTTCATCTTGATCCAAATCATATTTTTAATCAACAAAAGAATAGTCAAAGTGCATCACTTCGTTTTTGATATCATGTTTAGACGATGGATGCAGATTTGATTTTATAGTGAATATAATCTCGTAAGTGTATTCACAGGTTCTACATTCTGTTACAAAAAACGACAAATCCACTCGAATAATAATTTTATAATATTCACAACCTTCAAGATTGGTTTTATTACTTTGAGATCAAAAACTGCACCCAAACTCTTTGAAATATTTTTTTGATTGCATTTTCAGTTATAGCTTTAAATTCAATAATTTTTGAAAATATTTGCGTAGGATAAGCATAATCATTTTTTACAATAATATTACTATCATAAAATAATCCATTTTCAAAACCTGTTGAGTTAAAAAGATTTCCTTTTTCGGAAGAACATTCATTTTGAGAATTTGGACATATATCGATTTTATCTGAGAAGGAAGAATCATTATCATTAGAAGATAACTAATCATTTTTAGAAAAATTAAAGAAACTGTGCATTGCCTGAATTTTAAAATCTAGATAATTCATTTTGGTATGGGTTTTTAATCAGGAACAATCTATAAGAGTTATGAAATGCTAGCGCAAACACTCAAAAAAAAACATTTATTAGTCCACTTTGCGCATTTTCTTGTTGTAGGATAGTAGTTCGTCATTTGATCACAAAGATCGACGCCACCCATTCCCCGGTTATATAAATATACATCCTATGGAATCTCAAATGTAGATTCAACATAATTTTTAATAATCTTTCCGGCTACTTGTGTTATCTTTTTAGATTTAATTTTCTTCTGTTGGGTAAAATGCAGATGGAAGCTCGTTATCATTCGAACAGGTCGTTTTTCGTTTTAACCAAATATTTGGTAATCTTCAGTCTCCTCAAAATTTACCTGCCCGGGTTATAGCTTGCCAAATTTCTTCTCAAAGTTCTTAGAACTCCCCAGATTTTTTCTCATTGTCCCACAATAGTAAATTTTTCTATCCTTTAGTTTATTTACGATATCAGTCTTGCTATATAAGTTATCGGCATAAAATTTATGGTAATTATTTTATAAATCAGCAACCAATTCAAATATAAAATCTTCAATTGTTCTTGAATGTGAACACATCAGCATTTTCAAGCAATAACCAGAGGAAGGCTTTAAACAACAATAAAATTTAATACCTTGTTTCTTTTGAATATTTGAAAGATACACGCGATGTCGCAGCTTACCATACCATCCACAGATACTTTCATCTATCGATAAAGAGCATTCTGGGTAGTAAAATTTAGCAAATTAAAAATTAAAAACTCTATAAGATTTGTCACCGCGCATCTAATTGTTTCTTTTTTGCTAATAAATAAATCGTGAAAATAAAAATGTTTTTATATCATCTCAAAGCGATCTCATTTCATTTTATGTTAAACAGTATGCTGCCCAGAGCCTTCTCTCTTCATTCCTGTACATTCGCTGATCAGGTACTTTACAAATAGACATAAAAATCATTATTCCTAAATAATCCGCAATTTCTTTTGTTTTTATTTCTACAGGGCTTGTTTCAGGCCTTGCAACCCTTATCATATAATTATTCGATTAAATATTACGACACTTATAAAAATTACACCCAATACATTTGCTGTATAAAAGAAGTAACTGTGTCAACGCAATCAATCTTAATCCCAGTTTTTCCTTATAAATCTTCATATGAAACTTTTATCTTTATAACACACCTAAATGGAGTAAGCATACTGCTTTGCAACGATTTATATTTCGACGTATCATTTTTTTTATTTGTTATTTCTAACTTGAAAGTAACAAACATTTCATTACCGTGGGACAATTCATTTGCAATTTCTTTTACATCAAAAAACTCAATTTTTCTTTTCCATTACAGGGTAGAAAAGAAAAACAACAAAAAAGAAAAAAGGAGGTAAAACTGTAATATTAGTAAAGTATCATCTAATTCAGGTTTTATGATTCTTGTTTACTTAATATTTTAATGTCATTATCATCGACCAAAAAATGGTCGCCTCGGCGTTTTGCATTTTTGGGGTCGACCAAAAAATGGTCGCTTCGTCGTCAAAGGGTTAAGTTATGGTTAATTAGCTATAAAAAAAAATTAACTTTTAGCAAAAAAGTAAAAAATCTTTATAAGGCTTTCACAATTTTAAAGCTAGTTTTGTATGTCAAAAAAGTGTATGAAAGAATTTCACCCATTTTTCAATCTCATTTTCTATGATGTAAATGCCTGGTAATAAATGGACTTAAAATTGTTATAATTTCCATCTAAATGCCATTCAATGCGATTACGCCTAATAATTTACAATTTGTTGATACGTATACATCAGTAATTGTATCTCTGTTTCCTTTTAGTACCAGAAGTCTGATACCTAGATTATTGTTTATAAATACGCTATAAAACAACCCCTTTGCGGTATTTTTTCAGAAAATAGAATAATTGTTTGCGCTATTTTTTCGTAAAAAAATTCTTTTTTTTTACGAAACAAAACATTCGGCATATTCGGCGTTCCGGCCGAATGTACAGAAAATGCGCCGTGGTATTCAGCATTTTATAAAAAGCTATGTTCGGTGCATCCCTACATGCATTAAAAATAACCTGGCCATTTTTACATAAAATTTTAACATAAACAACACATTAAAAAAACACAAAAAAAACATTAAAAAACGTTTCAAATCTTTTGGATTTCCGTATTTTTTTTCTCGATTTCGCACTGTTGCGCAACCTTCGCGTTTCAATCAAACTTTAAAACAATATTTTTGTAAAAAATGTATACTTTATACTTAGTATATAAAATGCAATTGAAGAATGACAAAGTTATAATGGGTTCTTTTTTTTAATAAAAAAAAACTTTTTTTTTGATTTTTCAGCTTGCAAAGTGCCCATGTACTTATGTTCAAGATATTGCAAATCACTTTTCGTACATTTTATGCTAGAAGTAAAATTGCACAAGCCATTTAAAACGAACCCCAATAAGTTATGATATGGCAATGGAAAAAGTAAGGGTTAACAAAGTAGTAGATTTTTGTTATATAGGTAAAATATAAACAGCAAATATAGAATTGATAATGGATAGATTTAGATAACTAACGTAAGTAAATAGAAAAAAACAACATATAATGTACAACATATATCAGAGATACCGATATGGTAGTGATATATAGCGGGCTGCAATTTTGTCGTTCTTGCCATAATGACCATTTCTGGCCATTTATGGTACTTCCTACAAAGATTTTGTTTTTGTATTTAAAGTTCCATACTAAAAAATCCTATAGTTATTTTTGTACTATGTAGCTGTAAATTTTGTTAGAAATAATTTACGCATATTTTATTTTAAACGCGCAATAAAAAAACGCTTTGAAGTGGTCTAAAAGAACAATTTTTTTGCAATAAATAATTAATTGTAACCATTAATTTCTAAATAATTATTTATTTTCCTCTCACCGGACACAAAAGCATTCATTTTTGAATCCCAATCTATCTAAAGAAAATCTTAATTTAATGCTAATTAGCGTATCTATTCTTCATTTTTCGTTGGCGTGTTGTTGTGCAAAATTTTGATAATAACTACGTATTGTTTTGTATTTCAAATGCAATTGTACATCTTTATGAATTCAGGAATTTCATTAAGGGCTAAAATACAGTTTCTAAAAAAATATTAAAAATAAGCAAAAAAATTGGAAAAATGGGATGAGAAAAATATAAAATTATAAGAAACATATGGAAAAAAATCCCGGCCATAATGGCTATATATTGTAGAGCCATTTTGGCAGGTTTTCATTTTGGATTTTATATTCCTGACCAGGCACGCAGCCAATAAACAACATTTATAAAAAGACGGGCCCAAAAACCTATTTTTTTATAAAAAAAGAGATGCTGTTAACAAAAAAAAATAATAAAAAGAAGTAAGGCTTATAAATATAACAAAAAAGATTCAGAAAAACAAAAATAAAAATTTTAAAATTCTTTAAATGATTTATAATCATATATTTTATAAAAATCGTAAAAGAGGGCCCTCTAGGTACGGGGGTCTCCTTTCTACAAGCCTGTTCCTGACATGTATGCTAACGACTTTTTTATGCTTTTGAACTGCTATATCCTATCTTTATATGTATATATATATGTATGGAAAGGTTCATGATTTAACATTTAATTCTTTTAATTTGCTAAAATCAATAATTTGTGTAAATTTTCTAAGAATACATATCAAATTAAGGATGAAATTTACAACAAGGTCAAATTAGCTGCTATACGCTTTTATGGGGTAGACAAATTTTAAAATTTTCCAATTAAAATACAAAGAAAACAGGTTTTTTTTAGTGTATCATGTAGCATAAACACTCGTCTGTATAAAGGTACAGTATTTCTGTGTGTAGTAAAGTTTTTTTTGAATTTAATCATATTTGGATCGTCGTATGTATTACTTTGAACGTTTTAGCATAAAGCTCGAAAAATAGCAGATAATATGCCAACAAGAAAAATAATTTGACTTTTATATCTTGCAAGTATACCAATTTGCACAAAAATTTAACAGATATTAGTTATTCTCGATTGTGTGTCGGTTAATCTTTAATTTTTATTTTCACAACAAAAACAATATAGTAAATCTTAAAGGAACAAATATTAATATAGTTATTGTAATTGTAACAGTGTTTATATCGCAAATAAAAAGGTGATTTTAATAAAAAAATTTCAAAAAATTTATTGAAACCATTTCTGTATTTTATTCTACAATTATATATCTTTTTTATATTTATCTGCTGTCAAAGAATATATACATTTTTTTTAATCTTAAATAGTACTTTTCTGGCAAAAAACGCATATAAGATAGTTTTTGACTATGAAAAAGGGTCCAATAATATTATATAACCTTGAAATACAATTTAAGGCTTTAAATTGACCTTTTTTAAAACTGGCTTTAAACAAACATACACACCATATATTTTCAGTACCTATTTATGATGCTAGTATGATTTATATACTTCATATACTAGTAACAATTATTTAAAAAAATTTCGAAACATCTAAATCTGCATTATAAAAAATAAAATTTTGTAAAAAGCCTTGATCATAGAACATAGCTTTGCGAAAAAAAAAATGGAATTTTTTTGAACGGGGCTCTGCCTTTAAAAAAGTGCCACGGGCCCCCAAATTTTTTTGCACCGCTCCAGCTTGTAACATGTGAAAATAACACACTCAAATATAAAGATTTTTGGATTGTTATTGTCATCTGGGGATAAAAAAATGAAGATTTCTGCATACGCAAAAAACAGTATGAATTATTTGTAACCATAACAATAAAAAAAAAATGTTTTTTTTTTGTTTACTTTTCAACAATATATTTATATGTAAAAAAACTCGATTTTCGCAATATGTTAAAAAATGCTGCATGTTTATTTTTTATTTTTCTTTATGTGTCGGTTAATGTATTGTCATTTTTCAGCAATTATTATAGTTTTTGGCAAAACGGAAATTTTCGTTATAAACTAAAAAAATATATTTCGCAAAATATTAAAAAACCCAACGCATACAAAAAGAGGTTAACGGGTCAACCCGATACCCGCAAAACTGATCTGTGGCATAACAAAAAATTCACGACCCAACCCGGAAAAATCGCGTAACCCGTCGACTCGTACACTTGGATGTTTTTTTCTAGCTAAGTGTATTTGTTTCGTGTAAAAAAATAATATTATTTTGACCACAATGCATGATTGACCCATTCATAGCCAAAAGTAAATCATTTAAAGCTTATAAAAGATCCATGTGCCTAAACATCCAAAAAATTAATTAGTATATTTTGGGCTAAAATGCGAAAAGTTCATTTCGACATTTGTACCTTAGTATTTTGCCATGTGCCTTGTGTTTTTATATTTTATAAAGCAATCTTTAAAATTCGTCTTTATATATATATAGTGTGATTAGATTTTTTTCGAAAAAAGCGCCAAAAAAAAAGTACTTTTTTTTTAAAAAAAATACTAATTAAAAAAATGCGGTCAAAAAATCAAAGAAAAAAATTATATTTAAAATTTTGACATTTTATTACTATTTTTTGGGAAAAATTGCATGGATAAAGTAGGGTTGTAGGTATAATATTGTCACAAAAAGTTACTAATATCGACATGTATTTTAAATGTCGAAAATTGGTTTTCAAACTGTGACTTATTATTCTATTTCATGTGTCTTGCAATTTATCGACATATGTGCGACAATACTTGACTTGTTTGCATTTTAACGTGTACAAATTCGCGCCAATTTCTATTGGTCACAATCGATCTTGACACAATAAAATAGCAGTTTTTTGTAAGCTTTTTCCCAAAGAAAAATATTTTGTCTATATAAAAACTAGTTTTATAATCATAGAGAGTATCTAGTAAAACTTAATTAAAGCGCAAAAATATATAAAATTTTGAGATACTATCATCAATTTTTGTATGTTTGACATGTTTAACTTATAAATACAACCCGTGATACTTTAAAATTACAACGAGTAAAATTATTAGACTTATTGATATAACGTTACAAATTATTTGTAAATAATTACAAAAATAGATCTTAGACAAATGAATCTACTAGCAAATCATCAAAAAATTTTACAAAACAAGAAAATGTATTTTAAATGGTCTTTGACACAAATAAACGACGCAAAGCAATAGTTTTATAAATACATATACCTAAAAAGTTGTGTTTATGTTCGTTTTTTCTATGCAGATGGTTTATCTTTTAACACTTTATGTACCAACGCTGTTTAGAACCGAACATTAAAACAACAATCAATGACGATTTATCTGTCCTTTTTTAATAACATAGTTCCTAACATTGTAATTCTCTTTTACCTTTTTTACCGAAAAAAAGCAGTTGCTTTAAAAACATAAAATGCTTTAAGATGTGTGTTTTTCAGGACTAAAAAAACAGGCCTTGTAAAATCTTGGATTTGCAAAAATCTTTAAGCCAAAAGCGCCTCATATACACTGACAACTAAATGCAGATTTTATATATAAAATAAAAATTCAATTTTGTTTGGTATTTGCTGTTCATATAGTCTGAAATCTTACAAAGTTACGATTTTTTTTACATTCAAAGTACAAAACCAGTCGATTAACAAGGCCTACGTATAAATGTTTGTAAAAGACTGTATTTTTGTAAATCCAAATTTTTCGACATTGATTGCAAAATGTGATATATTTATTGCAAGTTCTATAGATATTGTAATTAACTCACTACAAGTTTTGTAAATAAAACCCGTTTTAAAACGGCAAGAATTATTTTAAATCAACAAGTGGATTATTGCATGTCAAGACTATGAGCATATGACTACAATGTAAAACCCAAGTCTACAGTGGACCATATGCATTTTAACGGAAAATAAAGGAACGGTTGTTTTTTGTATAAACTTACAAACCATATGTTATCATACGAAGTTCATGTTTAGTGATTACATCGTAATTTTTTTACAGTTTTTTAAAAGTTTTTGCTCTTATGTGTATTTAAATATAATTAATAACAAGAATTATGAAGCAAACATTGACTGAGATTCGCTCGCGACTTAATATTAATTTTTTTTTATTTTTATGCACTTTGGCTTTTTTCTAACGCTATGAAAATATATAGTTATCAAGGTCATATCATCAATCCTAGCTAACAATAACGTCCAGTAAATATACCAAAATACAAATCAAATATATGGGACGTATGCAATTAAATTCATTTATACTTGAATTACATACAATTTTTTACGAATAAATTTCCAATAGTTTTGTAAATTTTTTGCTAAAAATTGATGTAATATTGCTAAAAAAAAAGTAAAAGTTACTAATTTTGAATTTAGCTTTAATTAAATTACTTAAAAAATAACCGCTGTTGTCTTTTATTACGGTTTTTTTAATATTACATAGCCAATTGCTCAAAGTAACCATCGGTCGCATTGTTATACAAGCAAATTTTTAACTGCAAAAAGTAAACTTTTAAGTTTTCTTTAAAATATAGTTAAGGTTTTCTAGCAGAAGCATAGCTAGTCATAATTTATAGAAGCAAGAGAAACGCACTTTTTTTCAATAAATGTTTTTGCGCCTAAATTTAGGTGCCGTTTTCTTTTGTGCATAGGTATAATTGAAGATATACTTTGATTGTTTTTATTTTAATTGTAATTTGTGCAAAAATACCCAATTACTATATGTATATAAACAAATTTATGTTTTTAGCGTTTTTAAAAAATAAAGGGTACCCTTTCTCCCGATATTCCTAGCTACGGCTTTAGTACGTATAACAAAAAGCAATGCAGTATAAAAAAAACAAAAAAACAAAAAAAAGGGCAGGACAATAAAAAAAACAAAAAATTAGTTGCAAAAAGGACTGTACTCTAAAAAAAAAGTACGCCTGGCACACTATATATATACATCTATTCCTTTTCTACTAATAAACCAAAGATCAGGTCAATAAAATATGTGATGAAACCAACATTCATAATTTTAAAAACTAATACAGAAACAAAGTAATAAATGTTTTGTAGACAGACATATATGTGTAGGATTATATTTAATTTTTCTTGTTTATTTAATTCTTATATTCTTTGTATTAATTACGAAATTTTCGTTTGGCGACATCTGTATATATGTATTTTTACTAAATAAGATAGAAAACTTTGTAACTATCATAAAATTTAAATATAGGAATAGCTGTAAAAAAATCACAAGAGAAAAAAAATAAATATTGCAGTTTTTTCTTTAAAAGAATGTGTTTCGTTGTAAGGATCATCCTTTTTGTGTATCCAAATTAGTTTGAAAAGACCTTCGTTAGTAGACCATTTTTTTTCTTTTGTTTTTGGCTATGCCGGTTTGTGCTAGTTATAGTAAATTTATTCATACATAGATTATAAGTCAATTTTGCATATAAATGCCATTTTTTCAATGTATCTTCGCCTGCTTTATCATGTACAAAAATCCTGGGCATTGTAAAGGCCTTACAATATACCTGTCATTAGGGATTTTACAGTTCTATATAGCCTTTTTGCTTTTCGTTATAAATCAAAAAAATTGAAACTATAAAGAAGATCCAATATACGATTGCAGTATTGTTTCTTTTGCAAATGTGCAAAAGGTTGCCAATCGCTTGTTGGTTTTTTGCTGTCGTGAATTGAGCAGTAGAATATAAAAACAGTTTTCAGAATGTTGTTTGAAACACAAAAAAGTCTTCTATGTTTTTTCAGAATCAAGTTATGTTGTTTTTTAATAGTTTTATAACACCCTATATATAACCGTATATAATTGTTACATGATAAACAGTAACATTATATAGTTTGACGTCTTTATTTACGTTCTCATTTATATATGTTTTTTTTTATACAAAAGTTACTGATAAGATGTGACATCCAATTTTCTTTTGTGACAAATGTTACCATGTTTTAAATGTATATAAACAATACAGTCTTGTATATTTCAACACATTATTGCATGTTTACTGTTTTAAAGTATTTATAAGTCAACATAAAAGTTTTTTTTTCTCGTTAGCCGCATTTTATTGCATTTTTAATATCAGTGCCACAGTAATATCACGTTGCCCGTGGTTAAATTGCGTCAAGTCTTATCTAAACCTATATCATTTTCCAGAAAATAGTAGTTTGCATTTTACATTTTAAAAACAAAAGCTGTGTATAATAAGCAAAAATGCAACAAATATTTGACAAGTTCGTATGCAAACTCCATAAGGATTTACAAAAAAGATGCGTAAGAAAAAAGTAATTTTTTATAAATCTGTATTTAACTCAGGTTCGCGAATTAAAAAGATCCGTTTAATGTGTTTAAACCTAACCCAAACCGTTGACCCGTAAGTCGGGTGCGTTCGGGTCAGGTGTCGTTGCATACCTCGTCAAACAGGATTCGTTTTTAATATGTATTTTTACAACAGTTGTAGTTGCTGGAGTTACCAAATTATGTTAAAATCCTGTATGGCCATCATCGACATCGAAGCATGTTAAGCGTTCAACAAACGTGGCATGTTGGCAAAGATACTAAAACTTTGTCTAACTACGCGTTTTACAAAATTTTACTGTAAAAGTGATACTCTGCTTTCATCATTATGACGCGGCAAAATTGTTACACTTTTTCTTGAGACTATACATCCGTGAATAGTCCTGCATTAGTTAGGCTCGGCCCGGCTCTTTATTAAAAAATAAAACTAGTACTACCGGCCGGGCTTACACGTAAATCATCGAAATTGCCCGCTGCATTGTTTATAGCAGCAAAAATTTCTCTAAGTGGCGTTCTTAAGATAACTGCTATAAATAGACTAATCTTAGACGTAACATATAAAAAATAAAATTCCTGTTAGGTAAATGTGTTTTAAACCAATTATTTAAATGTATACTACGCAAATACAAGAGTTTTTTTTGTTTACGCGTATAAATCACATTTCCGGGTCCTATTTGAGAATTTTCTTGTATTATTTTATCGCATAAGCGTAAAAAACGCAGATTTTAGATTTTTTTATTGCCGCTACGCATCAGTCTATACATTTCCTGCCCTGAACCCGTCTGACGGGTTAGGTATTTGGGCTAGACAGGTCTCACATTTGTTCATGTTATCTACCAGATTGCATCTTTAGTATTGAAAATGCACTCAAGAGCTTTTAACTAGGTTCAATTCATTGAAAATCATCATTAATTTTTTTGTGCTGTGTGTAAATTATAGTTTTGGATGTATTATGGAAATTATATTTTATATTTGTAATAATATTTTTCTGTGCTATAATTCATACAAAAACTTGCTATTAACACATTTAGAAGCTGAAACATCGTAAAATCCTTAGTTTTATAGTCTGGCACAAATATGCTGATACCCCTTGGCCAGTTAAGATACTATGAAAAACACAATTGCATAAGCTGTATGCATTCCCTGTGCTTCGCTAAATTACTTTTTTTGTTCTAGCGTGCAAAGGTTTCTGTTTTTGTATGCGAAAAATAACAAGCGCAAAAGTGCAAACCTAAAGATAATTGTATGGTGTACAAAATCCAGGATAAAAAATCCCAGGACAAAAAAACTGTGCAAAACGCTATTCTGGGATTCCGGTATGTATCCCGGTCTTTAGTCGTATAAAATTACCTTTTAATGCAAATTTAGTTTTGTTTTTTGTGAAAAATAGATAATAAATTACCAGGATGTTTTTTTGAATACTCTTGTATTAGTTAGGTGCAAAAAAAAAAATTAAATGATGCTTTTAAAAAAAGTTTTAGAATATAAAGACGTGTACTCTTTGTACTAATAAGTCAAAAACTGTATAGATTCATTTATCTTTACTTACAAGCTCAAAAGATGTACAAAATTCCAAGTAAATTGTAAAACACTCAATGCAAAATCTTTAGAATAACTATTAAAACTGATACAATTATCAGCGGAGTATATATACGTCATTTTCTGTTTAGATTTAAAGCATCTTTGCCTGAATACCAAAATTTTAAGAATACGTTTTTGCTACTAGACAAAAAAAAAATTCTATAATATTGCAGCCTCCACGCCTTGTTCGACTAAAATGTAGTTATTTTATAGTTACCGTATATACATAACATGTTTATTTGCATTTTACACACAATAAGTTTATATAAAAATATCAAAGATCGTATAAATATGAGTACCGCTTGTATCACAGTTGTGTTTTGTATATAATTAATGTGTAGTTTACACACGTGGTATACTTGTTCTTATCTTTACAGCTTAATATTATGAAATATAACTGACATGATATTTATATTTTAATAATTTTCGACTTTTTTCTGCGCAAATGAAGCATTCGTTATGTCAAATTTTATATCATAAAAAAACATATGCGACAATAATGACTGAATTCCTTTTTTTTGTTTTTCTGACCGTAAAAAAAGAACTAAATAGGTGCAAGTGGTAAGAAGTATTATACAAAAAACTTTTTTTAATTAACACTTTTTATCAATAAAAATCACTATGTATCTCCTCTTTTTATGTATACGAGCGCTCCATTTTCATCAGACTCATTATTTTTAATTCGCCTCAAAAAATGCCAAAGATTAAATTTACGATAACAGATGTAAACCAAGTTTATTTTGTTGTTTATTCCTGTATTTTTTTTGTAAATCTTACGCAGAAGAAAGTTATCAGCGGTCAAAAAAAAATCCAGTTGCACGGCATCAAAATATGTATTTATATATGCATAAAGAAATCTTACTCACCCTGCTGTTTTGGTTTTGGAAAAAAAAAGTCCATTTAATACTACAAAAAAAAAACAACACTATGTGTTTAAAAAACATTTTCTAAATTTGTATAATTAAAAAGAGGTAAAAAATATTAGATTGGCATATAAGCCGGTGGTAAAAAACTGTTGCCGCGTTTTTTCTAATGCATAGGTAGTTTTGGAAGTTGTAAAAGCATAAAGACATAACTTCTATTTGCAATGATTTTCTTTACGTCAAGCGCTTTACTAAAAATTATTACGCAAGCGAACAAAACAAAGAAAACTGCAGGTAGAATCTGTTACGCTACGCAGTCGATTCCGCGTTAATGCCACCCCATTGCCATTGTGCGTGTGTAAGTTGGTGTCGTGAGATGTAAAACAAAAAAAAAGTTCAGCCTAAAATATAACTGCAAAAATATTTTTTTTTGTTATAAATACGATTTTATTTTCCGCTTTAAAAACTTTAAACTTTTAGCAAATTTTTTTTACAATATTTTACTATTCAAATGTTAAATTCTCATTCATATGACCAAAAGAAGACAACCAATAGAAAAAATTACTTTATACTTATAACAAGTACAAATTATAACATTTGGCTTATGTTTTATACTTTTAACTTTAGAATTTACTTAAATGTTGCATTTTACAGAATTTTTAATTTCAAGGCTTCATTCTACGTGCTCAAATTTGCTCGTTACGCATTTATATATATTGTTGTTGCTCCAATACCTACAAATCTTATATAAAGTAGTTTTAAGTAGAATTATATAAACTTTTTGTATATTTTATTTTAGTACATACGATTCTAAACGTTTTAAAAGCGTAGTTCTAGGCAATACCACATTTAAAACGAATAAAAAATAACAATAAAATATCGTGATCCCGGGATCCCGTATAATTTCCCAGGATGTGTTTTTAAGCCTTTTGTTCTACAACCCCGAGATCCCAAGATTCCGGGATGGCAAGCCACTAGATAATTGTGGAAGAAAGAACATGGCAATCTATATAATTAAGGCACAGTTTTCTATAAATTATATATTTGTATAAAGTGACTGTACGTGAAAAATTTCACGAGACAGTATATACGACCTATACACGCTTTCTCAAAAGTAAAATAGATATTGTAAAGTATAAAGGGTTCAGTTGCATTTTCTTTGCCTTAAAAACATTTTTTAACATGGTAAACGCAGTCAAAACTGTTTTTTTAACAGAAGATTCTTATACCAGTATTGTTAAAATTAGATATACGCTTTTATTTTAGATCGTATTTATGCATTATAATTGTTTTTCTGCATATAAAACCAAACAATCGACAAGAACATACACAAAACTTACCAAACGCGCTCTCATTTTATAATGAAAAACCAACTAGTTAGTTGATGTTCTAGTAGCTTTGATCTTGTTATATTTTCTTTTTCTACTTTTAAAAATAAACAAAAGCATTTCCAAATTTTTATTTCTCCAAGCTAACTTGTTTTTTCTTTTGATTAGCAAGGCAGTCAATAAATTTGTAATAACTTAATTAATTTGTGCCTTTATTACAAAGCACAGCTCTGTCGCAGGTTATCTCTTAAGAACTTTTTTATTTTTTGCATATATAATACTTTTACTTTTATGTAAGTTGCGTATAATTTTTTTGTTTCTTTAAAAAAAAAGATAAAAAAGTGTATTTTATTACGCGCATATTTTCTTCTAATGCTTGCATACACTTCATATACTATACGCTGTTAGCACCTATAAACAGCTGTTATTGCAGATCTATATATGCAAAAAATTTTTCCGTGTAAAATTAAACTCAATGTAAAAAATGACTGATTTTCTTCGTTATAATTTTTTTGTTGCAATAAAGAAGTGTGTAAATGATATGAGCAGTCAAAACCACTTATAAACATAGTTGTACATAAACCTTTGTATGTACTTAAACACATTCTTTTTAACCGACGAACTATATGATATGTGTGAGTTTTGCCTGTCTATGCTTTTTTTATACAGCTTTGTTTTACTCTTTTGTTCTGGAATTTAGAAGTATTGTTTTTCGCGTAAAAATTGTAAAAAAATATAATTTGTGTTTTTTTTAAAATCCTATCTTATAAGAAAAAAATTAAGGTCCAAGTATATAATTTTTATATGTACTTTTTTCCAAAAAACTTTTTTCTGCGCATCTGCACTGATAGCCTTGCAAACATGCATTTTTTCTTAGTACGAATGTCGACGTTACATTTAAAAGATACCTTATGTTTATTTAAAGGAATAGTAGAATTAGTAAATACAGTAAAAGAGTTAAAAAAAGACGATTTTTATGTTGATTAGTTTTTGGAAAAAGCTTACAATGACACTTTAGTAAAAATAATAGAACTATTAATTATTATTAAACACTATATTCAGTCGAAACTGATTATCCGGTAGGGTCGAGTTTAACAAAAAAATATCTACCGGATGATCGATAAACCGGATATCAAAGTTTTTCAATAGAAATAAAATTAAAAGTCGTTTTTTTAACAAATTCGGTGCACTTTGTTGAATGCAACCTCTGATTTTATATAAGACTTTTACTTATCATTATCGCAAAAGGCGAATATCCAATGATACTGGGTCTTCATGTTTCTCAAAGTACTCAAGTAGCATATCAATCCTCTGTTAACCACGCTGATGAGATATCTTTTAAGATTTTTGATTTTTGATTTTTATTTATTTATATTTTTTATTTGCCATCGTATTTTCCTATTATCCTCATTAGTTTACAGGGTATGAGCATTACTTATAATTTCATTATCACAGAAAATTGCATTAAAAGACACGTGGTCTTCTTATATCATAGTTTCTACAACATCAGCGTTAATGTACTACTTTCACAGATTTTTATATATGTTCACCCTGAGGAAGCAATAGAGTCACTTCCATTATTGTCAATAATTATTGTATTTGTTAGAAACTGCGTTTTTTCATATGTTTTTAGGCTTTATGATCTTGTTCCATGCATTTTTAAACGTAAAATGGGAGGCTTGATCCCACGCATCTGCCATTTTAAAAAAAATACCTAGTAAAGGTATATTTGTTTTTATTTTATCAGAGTTTAATGTTTTGTTACGAAAACGTGTAGAATTTAGATATACAACGCGGCGATATATGTATTTTAAACATGGAAAATAGTCTTAATCCATAGGTCGTGATAAGCTAGTTACGTTTGGTGGTAAAAATTGCACATTTAAATCGTTTTCAAAAGCAATAAATAGTGTGGGCGGGTGTTATCAACGCGTAATTGGGCTTTCAAAGGAAGATTGTGGTATCTTAGAAATGTTGTCACTTCAGGTACAAATACATCTTCATACACTCTGAAAACACAGCAGGTGTCATTCACGCTGATTTTGGAGACTTATAATCACCGGCAATGCAATTTTACTAATATTTATAAAACATTAAGGATTTCTTTGTGCCAATAACTTTGCATGGACGCCTAAATGTCCCTGAAGCGTTTGCACAACAGGAAACTGTAATTCAGTTTTGTTTTAATTTATATTCGGTTACTGAATTCTCATTTATCATTATAAAAGTATTCGTAGGAAGCATATAAAAACTCAATCCAGTCCCACAAGGTTACTTAAAGAACTTCTGAATATTTACTGTGTAAACTAACATGTGAGTAAAATTAATCAAAAAATGACTTGCTTAGCCTTAGAATCAGCTGATATTTTATGTTACCATGAATCTTTTTTTATTTTTTTATACCAATAATTGCGTGCTAAAAATGCTCGTTAGATTGCATATTTAAGTACAATTTGCAGGTTTTTTCTTGTACATGAGGTCCACTGATTAGCGTGGTTCTATTTCCTTTCCGACTAAACTTAATCAAGACAGCTACATCTAAGATCCTAGTATGTTTTGATAAAATGGCTTTTTATTTTACTGTATCATAGTTCGTGTCTGACGTCTTTGCATGGACATGGTAAAGTCTTATTTTGCTTGTCGATTGTTAATTTTATTTACCGATACTTTTAGTTCACACGATATTGTAGAAACCAGTACTCCATTATCCATTCTGTGTAAGATTTACTTTTTTTTGGGCCATGTTCACACGTATTTTTTTGTTTTTTTGCATTTTTGAGGGGGGGGGGGAGGGAATTTAAAAACAATATACCGGTTAATAGAGGTTTCGATTAATCAAGGTATGGATAATCGAGGTTTGACTGTAGTAATGAAGTAAATTTTTATGTTATTTTTTTTTATGTTGCAAAACATTTTCCTTTAATTTCAATATACGAAACATCAATATTTTAGACTATTGACACAAAAAAAAATACAGTAAATTTTGCACAAAATAAGAATTGTAGGTTATAACTTGCCATTTTGTTCCGATTTATACTGAATTCACCGTATTAGTATAGAAAACCTTGAATAAAACAGTGTGCATAAATATACGGTAGGTTTAGTTTTTTTGCCTTCTTTTATAAAAATTAGAGTCTTAAGTACAATAAATTTTTTATTCAAGACAGTTTTTTACAAGTGAAATTTACAAAAAATAACGAAGTTTTATTACTTTGAATTTATTTAAATGGCACAACTGAAAACAAAAGAGTATTTGCATAATGGTTTGTATAATATGGCATTTTTTACTGTTAAAATTGCTAAAAAAAAACCTTTAAATGTTTTAATAAGTTTTTTATGTTACTTTAGTTTTTATTTGCAGAGACAGTGTGTAAAAAAACGAAACGCATTCGTGTTTACAGACTATACAGTTATATCAAATTTTTGGCTGCACATCAAGTTGCGGCAAATAAATTCTTAATTCAATGTATTTGAAATAAAAGATCTTTGCAACTACTCTAGAAATTGCTGCAGAAGTATAAAATACTACGTAAAAAAAGTAGTGCTAGACACCCCACGATTTTTTCTACAATAACCTTTATGTATAAGTATTGCGCTTTACGCTTAACATCCGCCGACAATCGTATTATTAAAATTTTTTAATATTTCTTGCGTCTTTTAGAATAAAAAAACATACTCTTACAATCGCTTAATTTTTTTTTAATAACAAAAAAACTAAATTAAGGCGTGTTTCACTTGTTCTTTACAAATTTTGTATTAGAAGATTGGGGCTACAAAAATACACTAAGTGTATAATTTCATTTCAAATGTTTTTCTGGTTTTAAAATCGCACTTTATTTTTTATACCTAGTGGAAATCTTTAATTTAATTACCCCTTTTTGCCCTTAAGTATATAATAAATACTTGAGGGTACATATGTTAGAACAATGCAACATAAAACATAATATGAAGTACTAAATAAACAAATTGAAAAGACCTTGCGCTTACTCATATAATTATGTATGGTTCACTTAAACAGTTAGACGTAAAACGTAGTTATATTACATGCTAAGACTTTTTTTGATTGTGTTGGTATGTGTAAACCTCAACTGTCACAATTCAAAACAGAATTGATTTGACACATCTTTTTATTACTTTTACATAGATTGCATCTATTTTAAATTTAGAAATACTTAGTGTCCAATATTTTTTCTCTAGTTAAATACTTAAGAAAATTAAAACCTTGCCTAAATCTCTTATGTTAAGTTGCAGCACACTGTTCTAGATAATTACTAGTCTTGTAAGATATTCGCCAGCGCCTGAGAACTTTACATACATTTACGCGGAATTACTAATACAAAAAAATTATATTTCAATATTTACTCAATATAGAATAAATAATATTTTTATGTAATTATTACGGTTTATTTTCTTGTAATTATTCAAGAAGTGTTTGTGTATATTTTTTGCAGATTTAACAACGAATACATTATTAAAGGTTTTATCGTAGTCAAAACGTCAGTAATCTGCAAAGCATGTGCGTAAAAACCCTTAAATAGATTTTTTACAGTATTAAACTTACAAGAAATATTTTTTTTTTGTGTATGTATGTATAGCTCTACTATTTATATGACTATCGAATATAACCCATGGCATAAAAGAAATAAAAAATTGTCTGTGATAATAAGTTCATTAGCAATATAGTAATATTAATTCATATTAAAAAGAGTCATTTATTTACTAAAAATGTATATTTTAAGTTTAATAACAGCAAAAAGGTAAAATTTTTCAATCGAATGTTATTTTTCAGCGATGTTGTTTTTTTCATCATGGCCCAGTTTTTACATTTGTTCTTTGCCCTAAATTGCTGTTTTTTTGAAATCAAAAGTTGATACATATTTTATAAATATTTTTGTTATAACAAATTATTTAGATTTGTATTTCTATTTCATTGGTACAAGATTCTTTTCCCTTGTATGACACTAAAAACAAATAATTTTTTAACATTATAGAAAAACTAAAAACATTACAGATCTACCCGTATAAATCATACCATGCTATAAAAAGCAGCTGCAAACAAGAGACGTTACAACCAAAAAGCTAAAAACCGGTATGACACGCTTGGATTACAAGCTAACACTAATAGATTGCGCGCCGGATTTATTTAAACCACCAATTAATGCGCAACAACACTGGTTGATAGTATCTGTGTGTAACACAACAGTAGTTTAACTGCTTTTTGCTAAAAAAATACGATTATTAGAAACCAGTAAATTTTGTTTTGTATACAAATTCTGCGACTTTTTACGCAATTTTACTCTACTACGACACATTAATAAATATTTTTCCCTACGTATAAAATAATAATTAGCCTTTTAACATTATTTTTATTTTTATAGAGATGTATTACTTACATGCTGCCGAAAACTTTCTCTTCAAATTTAAACAGAAAGTAGCATTTAGTTTATGTTACCTTAGGGCTGATTAGAAATCTTAGGTCCAGGGTAAAAAAAACGGATAAATCAAAAAAACGGCTATTTTTAAACCTATTTTTTAAGAAAAATGGAAAAGGGTTTTTGTATTTTATCAAGCATACCAACACGCTGTAATGTATTTTCTTGTTGTAGTATGTATTAAAAGCTTTTTTAGAGCCAAAAATTTGCGCTAAAAGAGGTTTTTTTATTACACATAACTAAGGAATGTTTTTTTTTTGTATACAACAACAACTCATGAAAAAGCATACTTTAGAATCTGTAAAATTTACATTTTATATATGCAGTCGACGCAAGTACTTTACATGTTGAATATATTTTTCTATGAAATTTAATATGAAAATAATTTATTTATAATTGGCGAACTGCAAAGTAAAAAAATAAAAATTGTAAAATCCCAAGCTGTGACGACGAACAGACAAATAACTTATTTTTAAAACTTTTCGCTTTAAGCACCTACTGTTAAACTGCGTTAATGTATTTTTTTTATAATAGTACATTTGATCATGCCGTAATTGATGATGTTTTTTTCATAGACTAAACTGCCTATGTATAAATTAGGATCGTTTTTTTTCAGATTTATATTGGCCCAATTTACTAATTTTGGACTGTGTGTGTATCACAAAAATTATATGCTTTAGTAAAAATCCATGTGGTAATATTTTTTGTGTTCGAAGGATAAAAAACACCTCATTTTGCAACGGTAAATGTATAATTGTGTAAAATATGATTAGGAATTTAAACCCGCAAACAGTATATATGGTTGAAATTAAACTCTGGGATTTTCTTTTTAGAGTCAAAACAGCTTTAAATATTTATTGACGCATCTATACCTTAAAAAACTTTATATTTTATGTATATTCTAGTTGATATTTTGTAAAAAAAAATAACTCTTAATATTGTTTTTAGCAATAAAATATATTTTATGATATTAAGTCAACACTTTTCATCAATCCCGCTAATAAACGCATCCTTATTTTGCGAGTTTTTGCTGATTTTAGCAAAAATGCCAAATATAATTGCGCCTGATTACGAATATTTTTTTGTTGACATATACGACAAATTAAAATAACAACAACAAGTGAATTTAGCAAAAAAATTTATATTCAGGAACGGGTGCGTTTGTTACAGTGTGTATGTATATTTTACAGTAAACTGAATTACATTTTATGGCAACTCTATTACTTATTTTTCTAATAATAGAAAAATAATTTGTAAAAGTTGTCTATTAGACGCGATAGCAGCAAAACAGAAATTTGGATATCTACAATTTTTGAAAAATCTATTCTATTACTTTTTGTGTGCGGCTAGTGTTTCTAGGTTGCAAAATATACCATATGACATGAATACAAAAACCGTCTTTTATAGCATGTGCACACAAGGTTTTTGTTGTTAGACATACCATTTTTTATACAACAGCACAATATCAAAAATAAAAAAGAAAATTGTATAAAACACTTAGCTTTACATACAAATACACATACAGGCATTTTACATATACATGTAGTATAATTTTTATATCTCTTTGTACTGAAAAAAAGAGAGATTCAGCTTTAAATTACTTGACCAAGGTTAATAACAGGGTTAACGAAAATTTTTTGCACACTTCTTTTATTGCCATCTAATATGTGTATCGTAAATAAAGAAGCTACAGCCGTTTGCGTTATAAATGCAGTGTTAGTTTCTAGATATTCCTTTTATTTATAGATTTTTGACAATACAAATATACTTTAATCACTTTTTAGTCAAAGATTTAGTATATTAATAAACCAATATAATCGGATTTAACATGTGTTGTCTAAATATAATTAGCGAATTTACATAAAAAAAATTTATCAGTACGTGTTAATTTTTTTTTACAATGTTTGAACAAAGTTCTTTTGCGAATATTGAAAAAAGAATGGTTTTATCGCATTAAGTAGAACAATAAAATACTCACTAATACTATATTGCGTCAACGCAATAAGCTGATTGCCTTTTGCATGCTGTTTACAGGTTTGTCGTGTTCTTTAGGGCAAATGTGCAAAAATTTCCCGCGTGCGGAAATTTCCGTTTACGTATACATGTATACTTATTTGTCTGTTCTTGTATACTATAAAAAACAATTTAGATTTAAATTACTTGACCAAGTTTAAGAATAGTTCGAAATACTATATTTCAAAATCGAAAGCAAAATACGGGTAGTGCTATTGTTCGGCAGTTTCAAAATTGTATATTAAATATTGGATATCTTTGTTGTTCAAAACATTATGTTTTACAATCATTTTAAATTACTAGAGGTAATACGATATTTTTGCAACATAAACAGCCATAATGAATAGTTTCAAAAAAGTTTAAGTAAAAAAGGTATAAATGAAAAAGTAAGAAAACTTATAAACAAAGTGCACGTATTTAAAACAAGCTCGTTATGTAATATTAACAACACATATTGCAGTTGTGTTTAAAGTATTTTTAAATTATCCGGTTAGTAAAAAAACAGTAAAATTCATTAATACCTATAAAATACGTATATATAAATTTGCAAATGTACAAAGAACGATGGCTTTACAGACAACATATTGCACGGCTATTATATCATTTGTAAAGTAGATATTAAAACATTATTGGAACAATCTTTTTTAGTAGGGCTGGGCAACAATCGTTCCTTATTGATAATTATTAATAATTTCTTACAAGTATTATTATCAACAATATTTGAATCCCGTATAAAAAGATAAAAAAAACAACAATGATTTTTGTTGAAACCAAATCATAAACAAAAGAGAAACTTCTTCTCTTAAGCGGAAGATCCAAACAAATTACAACAAAAGCATTCCGAAATACATATTCATCATCATTTGTTAGAAGATTTTGCAAAAGCACATTGGATAAGCCTCGATATTAATCAAAATATGAATTTAAAAAATCGTTTATTTCAGTGCGTCATTTGATTGTTAATTTTGTTGATATGATTTTTTGTGTAGTAATAACGGTGTTTACATTTCTTTGTATGTTTAATAATAATAGATTTGTCATTTACAATATCAGCATAAGTACAGATTCACATGATGTTTAATTGAATGTGCATATAATGTAATGATAAATACATATATTTGTTGGATTAAGACGATAAACAATCTTTTGAACAACAACGTCGTATTGTTAGATATATGGATAGATAATAACGAACAGAATTTATAGAAAAAAGTTGTTCCTAGACATTTGGAAAAAAAAAATTATTGGAAAACTTAATCTATCTATACTTACTTGTGAACCAGCATTTTTGATCTAAGCTTGTGATCTTTTCGATTTTGATCAATGCCAATTTTTAATCACTCACGTTACCAATAACACTTCCGCCATCATTTCACATCAACTCATATTTTTCACATAATATCTATTTACGGTAAGGTTGCTGTGAATAGTCGGTAGTTTTTTAATTTACCCATCCCCCTTGATCTTGTGTAAAATTAATTCTGTTTTTATCATTCCTAGTGCTTGCCTTTTCATATATGTCTACCACTATTGTATTTCATATCATTATACCGCTTTCGGGTATGGTCCTGTATAATTTACGACCACATTTCCATCTCTAAATTCTCATTTAACCTAAACTTTTTGTTACTTAGCAACCTCTTCCTTTCTCATTTTTCCATATCAATATGAATCTGTCGCATTTGATCTGTTTGCCTAAATTAACCTTTTATCCGGTATATCTGACTTTAGTGCCTTTGGTAAAGTCATTCTTTAGGCCGAATATTGCCCATTATTAAAGCTTCTCCACCGCTGCTTCTTTATTTTATTTCAACGGGCTCGTTTTTTTCTTTACATAATCCAAGTGCGTTTTTTTGAATGTCTTTAATCTGCTATTACACTTATGTCTATAAGGTGGCATACAATGATGTAATCGCCACATACTTTTGCGGTCCAGCCTACATTTCTTACACTTGATCTCCTTGCCATTTCAGTTTTAACTCTTGTTGTTATGTCCATTTGTTAGTATATCTTAACATATTCTATCACAACTCTTGATTCTGTCTTGTTATCTAAACATATCGCGTACGCATACCGTGTAAAACTATCAATGAAAAACAAGAGTATAAGTTTTCTACCAGACCAATACTATCAAATGCTGTATACTGTAATAGATTATTCAACTTTATATTTCTGTAATGTTCTTTATTCCTATTAATGACCCCCACACGAGCTACATTTTCACACCACAATTCTTACAGAGCTTTTATGGCCTTTCCAATAATCTCTACTGCTTATTAACACATTTATGTTTTATCTACGCTTCGGTGCCTAGCTTTTAAATGAGCTTCCTCTGTCAGTTTAATATTCTATTATAATATTGGTATTTCTTATATATTCGACTTGTCATATTTAGTATATATTTTCCCTTAAAAACTAACATGTTTATGCGGAAATTTTTTTCCCTCTTTTCGCTATTTTATAAATTACATGTATCACGGAAAAGACACGCTTGGCATTTCCTTTTACTTTCTTCCTTTCGTGTTTGTTCCTATGCAAACATTTCAAATAGGTGGCATGTTGTATTGCATGTCCTAGCACATTTTTAGGAATAAAATTTTTATCCTGTTTTTTTTCTATTTAATTAGAAATGCTTCTGTTGTTTGTCCGATTCTTAAAATAAATGGTAATGCCTTATAATCCGACCAAACCACAAGCCATTTCCCTAAAAACATCAACAAATTAGTCAATGCCCCGCATTACAGCAAGAAATTCTGCACTTTCTAAGCATAGATATGCATTCCCGCCTGCTGAAAAATCATACTTGCAAATTATACTGGTTTATTAGTTCCTTTTCTAACCCGAATCAATACTGCCCCTGATCTGCCTTCTAATGCATCCGTGGTTATAATTAACACCTGTGATTGATCAGAAGTACTCAAACATTCTCACCACACACATATTCTAGTAACTCTTTTTGTACCCATTGCTCTGACCTTTCCCAGTTAATCTAACTTTTCTTTTTAGTAACCTACTTAATGGTGAGCATTTTTTTGCTGCACTTTAAAAGTAACTCTTTTAAATATATCATGAATCTGAGAAAACTATAACTCTCCACTTGTTCTTTGGTCTAGCATAAAATATCTATCCTACCTTTTTCTTCTTTATCATAAACTCCTTCATTTTAACAACATATCCTAAAAACTCTTTTTACTCCTTTCTAGAATTTCTTTTGCTTATATTCAATTTATAGATTTGCTTTCTTATACATTGTTAATATTCTATTAAGACTGAAATCATCGTTCCTTACAGGGTGGCCAAAAACGACAATGTCGTCTATGACAGCGTAACAAATCTTTTCTGTCGTTCTCCTCAATACCCTATCCAGCATTCGCCAGACGATTTTCGCCCAACTTTTCTACCCCATTGGCAATTGATTGACATGGCAACAATTATGGGCGACCCTAAATTCTGTTTATATCTTAAGTAAGTATTAATAACTAATTGCACTACGCAGCTTAGAGGTACAACGTCGTATAATACTTTTTTCCTTGTACTCTACATATTTTTTTTCGTATTATATTGGGATAGTGTAGCTTTTTTTTGTCGTAAAAACGTTATAAGCGTTGACATCTAGTGTACAACGCATTTACCATCGTCTTTTCGGATCGGCCTTATCAGGATATATCTTACCGGAATAGACACACATATTATCATGTTTGTCTTTATTATAGAAACTTTTGTTCTCATCTCCTCAGTTATATTAAGCGTCATTTTTTTATACCAACATAGCACGGTTTTTTTTGTTCTAGACAAATTTATTTTTACATCCAGGTAACCCTATTCTTTTTGTATCGGTTTTAGACACTTTTTACAATTTTAAATCAATATAAAGTTTCGGATCAAATAAACAAACTCAAATTTTTTTATCGTAGAAATGCGAACCCTATAATAATTCTGGCCTACAGCCATTGTATCCATATCCGCCGTAATCATATTTTTTGCGTAATTTTTTGCCACCTTAACAAACGTAATCAAAACGCTTTTTTAGAACATCTATTTCTCTTCCATAACCAAGCTCGCCTGGTTTTTGTTACGTCTTCATGTATCCTTTATCCTAATGGCTAGCCAGTTTTGACTCATTATGTATATGCGTGCACGTGTGTCTATTATCGCCAAATGCTCCACCTCATTGAATTATTATCTTTCCTGTGTAGCCGTATCCTGCGCCGTTAGAACTTGTATGATACTAAAATTTTTAAGTCTATTTCTATTTTGCTGGCAAGCGCATAAGATATGTTTTATTTTATAGATCTGTAGCATGTAATGCTGTGTTTTTGTACGTCTGTCGGTTTACTTTCCTGTATTATCCTACTTGTTCCTAGTTTTACATCTGTTATATATGCTGCTGAAACATATAATGCATGCCACTTTTACATAGCATAGTTATCTATTTTATAGTACTTTTTTGAGCCCATGGTTAATTGCAATCTTAACCCACTTAGTCTCAAACTTAGCCTTTTTTTACAGTTCCATCATGCTCCTTTACATATTCGTCTTGCTCCATGTAGTGTCCCTGTCTATTGTCAGGATATTTCTGGCTCGGTAATTTTCTCCGCATACTCATCTGATAATTTCTACTTATATTTTCCAGTGCACCGTTTTATCAGAAAGTTCTATTATACCAGGCTAAAACCACATCACTGGCCAGCATCATGGCCTCTTTGGCCAGTTAACTATTATCGCACCTTTTCCAGGTTGAACCATCATTCGCATTATATAACCCCACCGCGATATTTTTATCACGCTGTGTTTTCTTTCCAGCCTTCATGTTTTACTTGTTTTTACTCCCAACAATAGCTTCTTCAATCAAATTTTTTGTTCTTTAGTTCCTCGATCATCCCCGCGAGTTCCCCTTTCTTATACTTACTTAAAGGTATTGTTGCACCAGACATTTGCATTTTTTTCGTCAATTTTATATACTGACGCCATGTTAAAGAACTGAAAAATATCTATTTTTGTAGCAACTTAATCTAGTACAGCTTATTTATGATGCCTCATTTTTGTTCAAGCTTTTGATCTTATTAAATTTAGGTCACCTCCAATTTCTTGATCACTCAAGTTACCATTACTACTTCTACCATCATTCCACATTTACATATCTTTTGTAGATGATATCCTTTTACGAAGAGTTTTTCTAGAATGGTTTCCATTCTCAACAAAGGTACACTTAAAATCAAAATCTTCTTTTATATAAAGGTTCTAAATTTTATTGTTTTGTTTTGACGGTTTTTATATATAATACATTTATTCGGCTTATGGAAAACTTATTGATAATTATTGTCGCGCGCCAATAGGGGGACATGTGCCAATACGGCGACAACCCGTATATTACAGCGTACCCGACAAAAAGAAAACGAGGTAAAATAAATGCATACTAGACAAAAATAACAAAAAAAAAGCAATTTTGGAAAAATTAAAAAAAAACGGTATACTTCCGTTTTTAGAAATTTGCAAAAAAAATTTCTAAAAAAAAATTGCTTTTATTGATTTTATGTTTTTGCTTGATTAATGTTTTTGTGTTTGTAATTTTTTTTTTGGATAATTTCGTAACATTAAAAATAACAAAAATCAGGCCTATGTCGCCGTATTGGCACATGTCCCCCTAATGGCGCGCGACAATTATCAACAAAGCTTAACCCATTTTGGTTTTCAGCCCGTGTTTTACGCTATCCAGACGATGATTAAATTCAAGGAACGTTTTGAAAAAAATTAAAAAAAAAACTTTTATCTACAATTTTTTTCTGAATATTTATAATATAGTTTTTAAAAAGTTATAGAATAAAAACTAACTTTAATATTAAGGTCGATTACATTTACGATTATTTTAAAACCAGATATTGCATGATAAGCTTTAACAGCACAAATAGAAACAATAATTTGAATGCAACTAAGAATTATACATTTTAAAAAATCAATAGGGTAGCATAAAACTGCAAAAAGATTTTAGAATGTAGAAAAAATGTTTTGCATTCCATTTTTGTGTTTATTACAATTTTCCCTGTAAATTACAGCAGAATCAATTAAAAAAACATTATACATCTTAAAAAAGTTTTTTTGTTTTTAATAAAAATTCGGTGCATTTATAGTAGTTCTACTGCCAGAAAATACGCGAAATACGGTATTAAACAATTTTTTTTTACGGTAAATTAAAAAATGGAAGGGTAATACCTTATTAGTTCGGTTCTAAGTTGTGTCTTCAATTTTGTCGTAGTGAAACTTCGTGTATGACATGGGGCATATGGCTATTTATTTTTAATACTAAAATATAAAAATTCTGGAAATTGAAATTTCATAGCTTTTACTATACATGTAACTAAAAAAACACATTTTTTAAAACAAAAGAAAGAAAAGATACTTTCTTAGAAAATACAACATCTTAAATAACACTTTAAAACCCGCTTTGCTCTACACTAATAGAAATATTTACATATGCGTGCATAGAAGGTTTATATGCAATAAATGTGCAAAATTTGTAAGCAGTTGTTAGTTAACAGACAAAATTAATAAAAAAGGTTTTGTGTAAAAAATTATTTAATAAAATATATAAAAGCAAAAAAGTAAAAAATAGTATAATTTTCTTCGTATAAAAAATTTTCAGCAAAATGTAGCATCATAGGCGTACCCAGGATTTTTTGAAGCGGGAGCTAGTCAGTTTTTTTCAAAATAGGACTTGAAAACATCTTTTACAGAAGTTTAAAACATTATTATTGTTTTATAATACAATTTGGAATAAATTTTTGTATAATGATTACAAAAATCAAAAAAAAATCATTGCACAAAAAAGGACCCCACCTTAAATTCAGGTAACAATTTTTTCTGAAGGGAGGGGTACAGCCTCCCTACCCCCGCTGGGTACGCCAGTGCTCAGCATTATGACTAAGGGTGGCGTAAAAATAGGCCAAAAAAAGTAAGTTTTTGTAAAAAAGAGGGTATAAGAAAAAAAATGTATTCATGGCTAAAATTAAAAAAAAAATACTTTTCAGCTAAATAATGATCATATGTAAGTCTGTGACTTCTACTAGGGTTTGCATATTCGGGTACCAAGGTTTTTTTACCTTTTTTTGCACTATAATAAGAGCCAGGTAATTTTTCCTGTAAATGGCTATATTGTACTTGTTACTGTAGAATAGTATTATAATACATAATAAATACGGCAAAACTCTATCTAAAGGTAGAATTTAGGAGTGAAAAATTTTTTTTGGACCTAAAATTGGTTTCATATATAATTTTTTTTATGTCGGAAAAATTCTAAAAATATCCCGCACTTCTGGTTTATTTATTAAAATCGTTATACCCCCGCGTAAAATAAAAAATACAACGCTTACTGTATTTTTAAGAGTTCGGTTAGATTCAAAAGCAAAAAATGACAAAAATTCTTAATTGTCTCATATAGGAAAAACGCGATAATAAATGCAAATAAAGTGACAGAATCCTTAAATAGTGTGTTTTGACATATACAGATTTTTTATGTCTAGATTTACATATGCTCGAACATAGAACAACGCGCATTGTCTGCTTTTAGTATGCCCAGGTCTGTTTGTGTGGCATTTTACTAGAAAAGTGTTAGGTCTGTTTAAATTGCAACAAACGCTAAAAAGGTTGTTCATTTTAAGTCAACATATGAACATTAATTGCTGCATTTTTTGTAAGTTTATTAGTCAACAAACAAAATACAATGTACATAATATATATGACGCCATAATTAAACCCTTTGATTTGTGTACAAGACCAGGCATAAAAAAAACTAGATGTTTTTTACCCAGTTGAATTTTGCGCAGTTAAGATATGACGACAACGCTTTTTTGTAACGTAAAACCCAAAATGCAATTATTACCTTACATTTACATTAAAGCCTTAGGTTTTATGTAAGATAATGCTTTAAGTATGTTCGTATTGCAAAAAGCTTTTTTATGCTTTTTATTAATGAAATTATTGAATAATGCTGTGTAAATTTTATTAAGTTACTTTTATTTCTCTTTTTATGCTGTTTGAAGAAAATTAATTTTTTTTTACATTTTTTTACTTTTTATGTAAAATTTAAATACAGACGAAAATTTTTCTACAAAAGTGCCTAATACTGCTAGTGGGCTTATAGAAAATAAAAAAAAGGGGATGGTAGTTACAGATACTGTTATTTAAATACAGTTAAACATGAGCATACACGGTCGTAAGTTTATCTAAATACAGATGCAAAACAGATGTAGCGCAAAAAAAATATTAAAAAAACGAAAAGGCTTTTGTTTCTTCATAAAATGCAAAGTAAAAACCAAAAAGCATATTCAAAACAAAAATGGTTATGATTTTATAACAAAGAAATATGTTACAGCCCGTGGAGATACCCAGAGAGGGGTAGGGGGTTGCCCCTTTCAGAAAAAAAAAATCACGCCAAAATTTAAGGGGGGGTCTTTTTTTTGTGCAATGATTTTTTTTGATTTTTACAATCCAAATAATATAATTTCCATTAAATTTTTTTCAAAAAAAATAATAATGGATAAAAAATCCATAAAATCTGTTTTTAAGCCCTATTTTTTTTGAAAAACCAGACTGTTTCCGCTGCAAAAAATCCTGGGTACGTCACTGGCTACAGCTATAAAAACTTTTTCAAACAAAAAAAAACTTGCTTTCTTTTACAAATTTAGAAAAATACGTAAAAGAACTATTTTTCTGCAACTAAGCGAAACTGCATACTTAATTGCTACTTGCTGCTAAGTTAAGAAGATTAGCTTACTTATGTCACACACTGCATTGTATCGTTTAATCTGTAAACGAACGTGAGTATGTGAAACCTAGCATTTTATACATGAATTAATAAAAAAATATTTTCTCAGGTTTTAAATACTTTTTTAGTATAGTTTTTTAGTTTTTTGCATTTACATAAAAAATACCACGCCCTTGCAAGGTTCTTGACTATTGACATTTGCGGTGTGGTTAGATAGCCGGTGTTTCAATACCCGGGTAATGCAAGCCCTAATTTTTACCATATTTTTGGTGTTTTATTTATATTAAGTGCGGTTATAGTTTACAATCCTTTTAGTGATTCTCTTTAGGGATTCTTTACAAAGAAAAATTTACGGCGTGAGAGTTTTACAAAAAAAAAAAAACGATTTTTTGTATGAAAAAAGAAAACAAAAAATTAATCGTATCTGGATTGTAAAAATAAAGATTGTTTAGATTTTCTAGGCGCCTACTCTATAATACCAGCAAGCACAACTAAAATTATATACTGTATTTATATACAAAAAATGGATCCAAGAAATCCAAAATATACAATTTATCTTATTCATGGTCTTCATTCTCTTAAAAACACAAAATCTTTTAGGTGTTGCATTTATAGTTAATGCAAATACCCCGAAAAAACGTAATTCTTGGTATGACTTTTTATACATATAAAAGAAATAAAATACAACAAATACCTTCAAGATGGCTGTTTCTCGCAATTAAAGTCATCCAATATCGTCAGAAAAAAAGGGTAACAAGATACAGGACGATATTCAAAAAAGCAACAATTCTACGTTAAAATATATATTTGCAAACATTTTCTCAAATTATTTTAAGTCAAGTTTGCCATTCGTCTGCCTTTTTTTTCACGTAAACACATATCAAATCAAAGATATATTGGTTAAAACTATAGAAAAATGTTCGGTATTTTTTAAATAATACAATAGCAACAGAAAAATATCGATTTCTCTTTTCGTCATCTAATGTCTATTTTAAATGAAGAATAAGTACACTTGATAGAAGAAAACAGATACAAAGCTCGTTCAATTGTAAAATAATTACGCAAACAACGTGTGTTGTACTGACTGGACAATATCGGATGACCTTATTTGTAAAAAATATATTTGATGATCATCTTGGTCACTGCAGATTTGATTGCCTTAACACATCTTGTATGGCATTGTGCCAGATTTATAAATAAAAATAATTTACTGCTATTTGATATAACATAACACTGTGTTTTGTTTGATGCTGGCTTTTGGCCAGAAGTGCTTCTAGAACGACGGACGAAAGACATTTAAGTGACCTATATTTATTTATACACTTTTCTTAAATACCTTTTTATCTTTGTTTCATTGCTGGCTGATATCACACCAATGAGTCCTTATCTGAAACCTCCTTTACATTAACTAATCAGTTAATATTTCTTTTTGGTATTTTTGACCGTGCGCTGGTCGTCACCGCTCTTGGCTTTCATTTTTTTCTTTCGAACGTGTCCGGCTTCGCCGGACGTCGTTCTCCAAAAGAAAATGAAAGCCCTCGCTTCAACTCCCTATTCCCCTTGTCCTTTTTTCTGTGCCCGTAAAGCCACACGTTGTATGACAGTTCTTTTTTTAACAAAATAAAATGAGACAAAAGATGGTTTACCAAAATATTTTTTAATTCTTTTTTAAGAATAAACAAATTCTTTGTTATTTTGTATTCTTTTAATTATGTACTTGTGTATTTACTGTCTTTATCTAAGCAAAAACGATATGCGCTGATATAAGAAAAGCAATAATTTTGTATCTTTGCTGTAAGAACGAGTAATAAAATAAAAAACCAATTCTATATATATTAATTTACTATTTATATCTTCACGTAGATTGACTTTATTGTGTTTCGAGGACTCTACAGGCACTGTCTTCTTGAGAACCATTTTTTACATTTACTCACCCACTGTCATCAAGGACGACATTAAAAGGGGGGCAATGGGGCAAAAGCACCAGAGAATCTTGTGGAGGGCACGCAAAAAAGTTTTTTGTGATATGTTTTTTTTCTTTTAAAAAAAAAAGATGAGTCAATGAAAGTGAAATTACATGCCGATATAAAAGAAATTTCAACATAATCTATCAGCATAATAATTGCGTTATCTTTTATTTTTAAACTAAAAAGCATTATTTTTTACCATTTTTTTTACGTAGGTACGGGCCTTATACATGTTTTTTTGACAAAAAGTTTGTTCCTCCAAAAAGGTTATATTTTATGGTAATGAATAAAAATCTAAATTAGAAACAAAATTTAACGGGATTATATTATATGAATGATTTAAGAACCCTGATTAAAATAAAAAAAAACTAAAAATTTGTATTAAAAACTTAATAAAAATTGAATTTATATTATTTTTTTTAATAAATGCACACATAAGCTTTTTTGTGTTGTTAAATGGTGCAAAAATGATACTTAAAGATTTTTTTTTAAACAAATATATTGTTAAAAAAGTGGAAAACGCTTTTTAAACACAATCAGTGCCTACTTTGCATTTTCATTATCTATAGTCGTGTAGTCAATACGAATACCACAAAACAAATAAAAGTTGTGTTTTTCTTATATTTTTTGTGTGGATTTTGTTAAATAAATATGCCATTGCGTGTTTGGTTATTTAAATTTTTTATTGTACATTTTGCCTTACGTAAAAGCCATAAAATACATCTAAAAATCATATTGGTAGTAAATGTCTATCTAAGCTTGTTTATTATACAAATAGAGTTTTTATAACTTTAGAAATACTATTACGTTAAATTTGTATTTAAAGGTTACTTGATTAAAAAGATTCAGCGTTTTAAGCTTTTTTACAACTTTATATGAAAAGTTGTTTGCAAATTGAAAAAAAAAAAACGTTTTAATTTTTTTTACAAAGTATTTTCTTTATACGGAAAAAGAGTAGGAATGTTTATATTAATTGTGTTGGAGCTATATTTTTTTAACATGAATATTGTACAAGAATGTAAATACTTTTTCATATTTATACAGTACTTTCAAATTAATTTATTTTCTAAAAAAATTCAATAGAATTTTAATTTGAAGCATACATATGTCTACGCATTTCATGCGCAACCTTGTTTTTTTTTAAGTATAAATTATAAATTTATAATAAATATATGCCAAAAAAATATAATTTTTTTCAGTTGATTCAAATTAAATTTTACAACAAATTGCTATGGCAGCAACATAAATAACAGTATAAACTGGATTTTAGTCTGCTTACCACCACAAAAATTAAAGACATAACAACAAAGCTCTATATGAATAAAAGTGCCGTCGGCCCCCGATGATGTAAAACCGTCTCCTACTGTCATCTTAGAGCATAATATGTAAATCTTTGAATACACAATTGTATAGGTCGCATCTAATGACATAAAAGTACAAAATAATATAGTATGGCCTTTTACAAGGTCTCCAATACAAGTGATGTTATGTGTAAAGCCTTTTCTGTCGTTATGTTGTATTAAAGTTACAGCATTACTATTAACTGCCTTAAAACAAACGAAGTGGTTTTATTGACTACACTAGCATTGTCCAATAAATGAAAGGAGTATTTGCAACATTTGATAAAAAGCATATGCAAAAACGGGTATGAAAATATGACAGAAAAAGATAGAAACTAAAAATGATTTTTATATAGTGAGCGATTTTAATATATTGGTTTGGATAAAGAAAAAATATAACTTCCCTTTTCTTTGGAAGGTAGTGTCGCTTGTAATTTATATTTTTTAAAATCGCGCTGTTTTTTTTTTTTGTTTTTTTGAGTTTGTCTGCCAAACTAAATATAAGTAGTCTTAGAGAATCTCTTTTATTACTCCTTCTTATAGATATCTGCTTCATTCAGCTTTTGTGTTACCTTTACATATCTCTCTACGGGCCTCGCGCACCTTTTGACCCCTGCTAAATTTTGCCCTATATTGTTGTTTTTATTTATATTTATAGTTTCTATATATGCTATTCTCTTCTGCAGCTATACCGGATACATCTTTCCTCGCCTCATTTGGCCCGCATTTTATACCACTTTGATTTGTATTATTTTATATCCTTTCTGATTCTATTTATAAGAGCGTAAAATCATTTGTTTTAGTCTTCATTAAAGAATCACGTACTGTTCTTATAACGCGTTCTATTCTGAGTTGCTAGTGGGGGGGACGAGGCGAACCTACTGTTGTTTATTTCGTTTAGGTTGTAGTAAATGCTCCAATTCCTTTCCGGAGAATTCTTTGGCGCAACCTTCGACCGGCACGGACATTGTTATATTCGTTGTAAACTTTTGTCTACGACCCTCAAGTATTGTTGCTGTGATCGTATTTGGTAAAACTTGTATATGAAAGCCACTTGCAAAATAAATAAAAATTCAGTAGAACGCTTCTCTTGTTTGTTTCTTCATACATAATATCTATAGCTAATTTGTATCTGTCCTGCTCGTTGACACGAAGATGCAACCACATTTTATTTTTTTACATAGTAGAAAATAAATGCTTCTTTTTTGCGATTCAATTATCTGATATCATACCATCATCAAATAGTATGGCCGTTCTATACAAAAAACACTGCCTTCTCGATTCTATGCACTAATGTTTAATCTCCTATATCTTTGAATTATTTTGTTTTTTTAAAAACGGGCATTTCTCTACATACTATACTCTCGAATTGCCAATACTGTATATCATCTATTTGTCTCTAATGCTGTTGTTGTTTTCCCTTTTTTATTTGCCGTTTTGCATTGTTTCCTTTTTATTTCCCTGCCATCTTTTTGTTTCATCCATCATGTAAAAGGAACTCAGAGCAGGTAGTACTACTAGAGCAGCCTTTTTTTTGTTTATCGGTTAATTCAAAATCAAATATTTCCTTCCCCCAGCGGTTCACCCCGTTATTTGTGCTTTCCGCCATCTTTTTATTTTCTCTGCGCTCAATGAACAGATTAGATATGTAACCACGCTTCTTCTATGCATCTGCAAAGTTGCCAAGGCCACACACTTCCGCGTACATCGACTTTCCGTCTTTGTATATCTAGTCTCTGTAAAAGTTGAGCTTTTTTTTATGCCCATTGTATCGTAACTTTACTGTTTATATTTCTTTTTGCAGCGTCACTGCTCAATATATTATTCTCGCAGCATCTGTCTCTAGTACAAACTTTTATGCTGTAATCTTCATATGAAATCTCGTTATTATTTTGAACGCCTTTTAAATACGAAGAAACTTCTGTTCTTTTTAGGCATTCCAGTATAAAGTTGTATTTGTCTTTAGTGACGAGTATAAGTCCTGGCGCAGATTTGCATATCTTTGGTTAGAGTCCCGAAACCAATTTCATAACATAAACAATTTTCTAAGTTTCTGCAACTTCTCGCGGTTTGGAAACAACATTGAATTATTTTGTGTTATGTCTATTACTTTTTTCCAGCATCCATTTACTCTCACTCCTAGTAGTGTAACTTCTCTTTGTCCAAGATATATTTTTCTATAATTTATAGTCTTATTGTAGTTTAAAAAGTGTGTTAGAACTAGTTCTACTATTCTATCAAGTTCTGTTTTATTTTTTGCATATAATATAAAGCCGTCTATATATGCGTGGACTGTTTTTTTAAGTACATCGTGAAATAGTATATTCAATATTCATTTAAAAATCACACAGCCATTTTTGTACCCCATGATCATACTTTCCTATTCAAACACACCATTTTTACACTCAACGGCCGTTTTATGCAGATTCCTGGCGGCTAAAACTTTATAAAAGTATATATCCTTTACATCAATTACGGTTAATAATTGGAACCACACGTTGCCGTAATATATCTTCTCATATCAGAAAGTTCCTGGCTGTCTAAGCCCGTCAGATCATATAATAATATCAAAGCCTACATTCCGTACTACTCCTGGTTTGTAAAAAATGACCAGTATAGGGGTTTTTCATTGTAGTTTTTTTTTTTTTTTTTCTCTTTGTTTCAGACTGTCTTAAAATTAATTAACTTGTCTTCTGTAACCCTGTGGTATTGTCGGTTTTCGTTTGCAGACTATCCTGTTATAAGGATTTACATATGGCATTTTTCTACGTGCAAAATTTATTTGGACTGTTTTTCTGTTTGTTGTTGTCACAAAAAGAGGACCTGCCAATCAAATCATTTAAATCTATTTTACTTTATTTTAAAATTCGTTCATGGTCTTTTTTTGTAATAAAGAGGCGTCTGTTAATAGAATCAGAATAAGCGATGGTGTCTCGTGATGTTATATTATGTTTCCCTTTATGTCTAATTTTGTTGTTGTGGCATTCTCCGGCTATGCGTCTTGTGCCATTGCATTCGTAACAACGTACCCTGGCAAATACATCTTCACTACCGTTTCAAATATTCCTATAGAAGCCTCATCTTTGTGTAAAACTCTTCAGGAAATAATTTCAGTTTCCCTTTTGGGATCTCACTTATCCTTTTGGACCTTTCTCTGTACTTTTCGGCAATCGTTTTCTCCTTCATTTTATTTCTTCTTGAAATATTTCTCTCATAGATTTCTCACTATCCTCTGCTTTAATTTTTACCTATATCTTATTCCATGTCCTTGGTTTTTTCATTTTCGCATACCACTGTTGCCACTCCGATTTTAATTCTACCAGCGCCAGCAGAACTTTGTCATATCTGTCGTTATATTACATGGTATCATCCTAAATTTTAGTAGTATTATCTTTAAACTCAAATTATGTTTACTCTTAAACCAGTTGTCTGGTTGTAATATGTTTATTGGCCAGCATATGAGCAATTTTAATAAATTGATGACAAAAATAAAAAAAAACATATATTAACAAATATACAAAAACTATGCGATTATTTTTTAAATGGAAAATATTGAGTGTCGGCGTCGCAGGTTCTTCACATTATTTATTTATGTTGGATCGATCGATCGATCTTAGTTTTGGTATTTTATATAGCGATTACTACCCAAAAATTTATTTTTAAATTGACGGCAACTCTTTATGCACCCGTATTTTAACACCATTGAAAAATTGTTATACCACAATAAATTATATGTTAGACTGGCACCTCAAACTGCAATATAATCAGAAACTCTGTTGAATTCGTAAGCTGTACAACATTGTGAAACAATGGTAAGGCTTAATCAAGCGTCGATAAAAAGTCAAAGAAAAAAAAACATTAATTATGTTTTAAAAAATTGGTTTACACTAAAGTTTTTTTATCATCCATTCTTTTGCATAACTTTTACTAAAAAAAGTTTATGGTGCATTTAAAACGATATCAGTATTATAAATGATATTGCAGAGACAGATAATCATATAGCTAAGGCTATTAACAGCGCGATTAGTATGCTTAATGCGCCAAAGATATAGCTATAGTCAGTTTTTATGCAAATGTGGAAACAATTAAAAGGTATCAAATAAATTCAGATTTATTTTTTTTATAAGGTAGCTAAAGTGAACCATGTTAAAAAAATTCTGCATTATAAATTTCGTCGAAAACTGTATTAAAAAAATATCTGCTCATTTAGTGTGTCTAATTTGCATAATTAGTTTTTGATACCCTTTTTTTAAATTTTTGTTGGGATTGAGATTTTTAATAATTTTTGAGATCTACTAAGCGATTACTTTTTCCATGCGGCATTTAAACTGGATATTTATATGAGATTCGGTATTTTATTAGCAAATATAAGTGTTTTATAAAAAATCTTACTAACAAGATGTATATTTTTCCAATAAATTTTTTTATATATTGAACCAAGAATTAATTACAAAAAAACTGCTTCATTTATATATTTAAAAATCTAAACAAAACATTTCTTTAAATTTTTACAAGGCAGTAAGTTAAAAAATCTGCATCGTTTTCAGGCATTTTTAAAAGTTTTTTTTTATATTATTGGCCGCAAAAATTAGAAAAAAAAATGCAGGTTGCAGCTATAAAGATAATAAAACATATTTAGTTGTATTTAAAATTGAGTCCATATTTTAGAATGTAAAAAATTATTTTAAAAGAACCAGGTATACGCTTTCAAAGAAAGGATAAGATAAGTTATAAAAACGTTAAATTTATTTATATATAAAAATAAGCTGCTAAAAAAACATAATGATGCATGGATGGCCTATATGATACCGGTCTATATACGTGTCATTAATATTTTGTATAGTATAAACTGAAATTTTCTTTTTTTTTGCACATTGTCAAAAGCACGCTTCACTTTGGTCCCCATCTGTAATCTTTATTACTTTGTAATAATATTGCTTTCATAAATTAAATTATCAAGTATTTTAACTCGTGTTGTAGATATATCCCTTCTGATGTTATTCGTATTGTAAAAATACACAACAAAACTTCACATTTCTAGTTTTTTGTAGCTTTTCCTATATGTCTATCTATGGCTTCTATTCGATTTACTTATAGGCGCAAAGTCACAAATGTATTATCAAAATTGGTAAGATTTTCTACTCACCAGCAATGTTTGCCTGTCGCTAGACTCTTATTAATATTATTCAATGGATTCACTTTTTGTGTGTATTATACTAAAAGGGCTTCCAGGTTTTTCTCATTTACTTCTTGTATAATTTATATAAAAAAATATACTACTGCCATGTCCTGCAGCCAATAAACCACCATAAATTGCTTTTGTCTGTACTCTTTAACAATTTTTGCTATTTTTCCGTTTGATAATTGTAATAATTGCGCCGGAACTATGGCTTTTTTGATTGTTTCGGTATATCCTCAATACGGTTGTTTGTCTGGCGCGGCTTTGTTTTTAATTGCGCTTATTGAGACTTTCATTTTCGTTGTCTGAAAGGTAGCCTACCATGGGGTATATACAGGCCTCTTCAGATTAGGAGGTCCGCCTAATCCCCTTGATTTTGCTTTTATAAGACGGTTTCGGCAATTTTTTCACAAAAAGGTTAGGAAAGTTAGGAGAAATATTAGAAACAAGAATAAAAATATAAAAAAAATCCTTTTCACCTATTCTAACTAAGATATGGTATTGTAATAATTATTTGATATGTAGCAAACTTTCAAGCGTCAAATTAGACAACGTGTTTCTGCATTTACTTCTTGTATGCGTTAATTGTACAAATCAACTTCAAGTGTTATTTAACAAAAAGAACATTTAATACCTCTAAAGAAGCTATTATGACATTGATATTTTTATAATATATTTCTTTCTACTTTAGAAAGGGCTCAAATATTATCAAGCCCTTTTAATAAATTTATCAAGTAAAAAAGGTGAAATTTTTAGGAGAAAAAAAGCATTATTTAGGCAAAAAAAAGCTAGGAGGATTAGGAGAAAATGTCATTTTCTCCTAATCTAGAGAGACCTGGGTATATATCTAAGAAAATGTTAAGAGAGAAGTAAGGAACTTATAAATAAAAGAAATGGATTTGAGGCAAACAGAACAAACTTGTAATGTCAATAACGAACCTGAATTTATAAGAAAACGGTTTCTTGCCGACCCCAGACTAGGGCTGGGCCGGACCCGGATTCCGGCACAATTTTTGCGTTTTTCAGTCCGGGTCCGGGTTAGCGAAGCACTTTTATGGGACAAAAAGTTTATGCAAAAAACGTTCATAACCGCTTGTAAAAAATTTTCCTGGCGGTGGTGTATCATATTAACATCAATACAATATACAAAAATATATATATGTTTGTGAAACGTCTTTTTAATATTTTTAGCTAAAATTTTGAGCCTGAGTTCTACCGGGCCGGATTAGCGGGCCGGATTTCCGGGCCGGAAACCCGGGAAAATGTCCGGGTTTAGTACCAGATCTACCCCAGACACGCCCTTAGTGTTTTTTACTGTTTTACAACAACAAAAAAGTGCTTTTAATGATGGGTATTTTCCCTAAAGTAAAGACCATAAAAAATTAGAATATCTGTGGTAAGTTTTTTTCCCATCCGATTTTGATATTTCAAGAAAACCGCCAAAGAACAGGGGTTAGCAAAACCCTGCCCCGTCTGTCAAAATGTCTCAGGGCCAAAAATCTTAGCTTCCACCAATTTTAATGTAAAATGTCAGGGTAACATATATAATCGTTTCGACAATCACATATTCTACTAAAACATCTTTTTAATCATACACTTATTGTCCAAAATAGTGTTGTTGTTATTTAGGGCGTGTTCGAGAACTTTGCTATCATCGTTTGGTTGATAACATTCGCATTACACATTCCTATAGTATGTATTCATATGCCATTTTTGTAACTGAAATAAAATAAATCTTATAGTAAACTATAAATATCTTATGACTTTAACCCATATATGTCATCAAACAACGAAGATCCAAACAAGCACTGTTTTTTGGTCCTGATGCTTGTTTGAGGACAATGAACGTATAGAAATTGGCAAGTTTCTCTTACCTTCATAATGGAGTTTTTGATGCAAAGGTTAAATAGAAAATCCTTTGACTGGTGGGCAACGATTTACGAGACAGATGCTATAAAGTTTAAGGAATTATTATAAATGAATTACAAATGTGTCTTTTTTATTTATGATAATTATGTACAACTAGAAACTTATACCCGGAACTTATTTTATTATGATGCTTTTTTCTATTTTTCATTGCATTGTATTTTGTTCTCGTTATATCTCTTACAGGGATATTGCAAGTATATTCGAAATCTCGTCTACATCTGCTTTCATAAAAGTTAATGATTTTATTTTAGGCTTTAAAAATATTTTGTTGATAAGAACATTTTTTTTACCAGAAATGAATCATATAAATCTCTAAGAATTGGCTTTCTTACAAAAAAAATTTATATGATACAGTTTTAGCAGTTGATGGAACCCACATCCCGATTAAAGCTCTTGTCAACTGCCCGTAACGATATGTTTACCGAAAAGATCATCATTTTAAAGTGTACTCGTGATAGCTATTTAAAACATAAAATACGCAATAATATTGCTGTTTTTTAGGATCAAGCCATGATGCATATGTTTTTTGTAGAAGCGTTTAGATAGAATACATACACAATATTTTGCCCGATCTATATTATGTGGTTAGAGTTGCTGCATATCCGTATTTACCAAATGATTAAAAAGACCATTTAACGGAACATAAACAGAACAAAAAAAATAATACAATAACTTATTATCTTTACAACGAATTGTCGTTGCAAGAGTAATTGGGAGTGTTTAATCGCGTTTCAAAAAGTTAATGCTGTTGGGTTACAACCCTATTAAAACTGCATACAACTCTTTGCTTTTGACAAAATGTCTTTAAAATTTGTTTTGACCTAATTTTTACAGAGATCAGCGAATTTGGTGCATTTTGCGCATATCAAATTGTGCAGAGGATGTCAAAATCACATATTAAAATCCACATCTAAGATGATAAGAAACATATGATAAATATGATTGTCATTAATCACTTGATGGACATTTATTACGAAAAAAGCATTTAAACAAACAAAATTATAATAAATAGTATCATTTTCATTTATTATGGTTGCCAAGAAAAAAGTTTTAATGCCTGACTTATCCAACAAATGCTACTTCAAAAACTGAGTAGAAATTACACTGTTCTAACCAATTTATATTTGCATGTAGTCTTCAAAATCTTAAAATTGAAAACGATTAAAAAGTCCTTATGAATTTGTAGATAATGATAATACGCCTAAAAGTAGTACGAAAAATAATAAATAAATGAATAGTTAATAAAAAAAATACGAATATTATTTTATACTATATTTATCTTACATATCATTGTAAATGTATTTAAAATTTTCATTTATCAAATCTTTTACTTATATTGATATTATCTTTAATTACATAAATCCTATTATTTTCCAAATTTATCTCATTCATTTTTTCTTTTTTTTATTAATAAAATTGCACATACTTTGCAAAAAATACTTTTAACCCTATTGCGTTTATATGGGGCCATTCGGAAAATTTTCCATTGGAATTTTTCAGGCCAAATTAAGGGGTAAAAAATTCCATTGGAATTTTTTTTAGTGTCAAATATTGATTTTCCTATGGAAAAATTTTTTTTCATCGGAATAAAATATGTCCAAGGTAAGCTACCTTGAACATTTTTTTTTCCATTGGAAAAAAATAATGAAAAATTCCATTGGAAAATTTTCCGTATGACCCCTAAGTTTTTTTATCTAAAAAAAAATGTAATTTTTGATTTTATATAGCATTTAGAAATATATAAAGTAAAAAAAAATATTTTTTATGCTCGAACTAAGGTTTGACATGTTTTTACAAACATTGATAAAGTGTCAAAGTGAGATTTAATATAAAAATTCACATACGCAAATGAGCATAAGATTTCCTCTGTATTTTTATTTGTTTTTTATGCCAAATTATAGATTCTAATTGTTAGATTATTTATTATACATATACTGTTGCAAAGTTATATTGTTTGCGTACACATTTTTGTCACTTATTTTTTATGAAATTTATTATATATTTTACACATAAATGGTACCTGCTAATTATTTTGATAACCAGAGTAAAGTGCACACACCAGTAAAGATTTAGAAAAAGATCGATAATGTTATCTAATAATATCATTTTAGTTGACACTAAATGAAAATCAAAATTGAACTAAATTAAAATATTTTTGACTATCTTACAAAAAAATGCAGATCCTTTTTTTTAAGCACATATCGACAATAATTTTTTCTTGTATATACGTTTGTATAAATATAAATATTTATATTTTAGCCCCTAAGGCGTGGGGCCCGGAGCACATGCCCCCAGTGCCCCCCTCGTTAGTCCGCCTCTGACTGTACCACAAGTAAACAGCTAATGAATGTTGTTGTGTGTGTTTTGTTGTAAATGA
>JAQFYM010000956.1:0-44130 GCA_034694785.1 Agrenia bidenticulata
CAAAAAGTTGTTTGTTTCAAAAAATGCTTCGTTTGTCGTAACCTTATAAACGAGGAAAAGGGTTCAGAAATCTTGGGTTAACACCTTCTGTTTTTTATTAGATTAATTAAATATTACCTGACGTATCGAAGATAAGCCTTTTCTGTATTTTGAAAGGATTCTTACGAAATTAAAAAGAGATCTTTATTGAGTGGTCAGACCATTCCATAAACTGAAGCGATTTCGCGACACACAAAACAATTCCAAACAATTAGAGGCACATTGGTCACTGTTAACAATTTTTTATATAGTGAAATGTATCGATGCCTTAGGCTTAGGCTTATTAGGCAGGCATATTACCTGTTTCTCTCGGCATATATTTCGTATGCATATTAGATATGAATCTCGCATCTCCAGCTGTAGCGACTATCGACAAATTTCAAAACTTTGAAGAAAATAATTAACAGTTTCAATCTCCCGATATATTTTCCAAGCCTTAGTTTGAAATAGAACTGACCAGGGAACGATCAATCAATAGAAACAAATTTAAGAACTCTTCCCACTCATCACCAACCAATTACCAAGAAATACTTAGCACTGGTGAGAGTGATTTCTATCTTTCCCCGTCTTTCGAAACCAAGTTCCTCAGAAGGAAACGAGCATCTGCATCTCCTTGGCAGACCCGGTCTTTCAGTATCGACAAGGAACCGGGAACGCAGAGAGGAATGATTGTACTGAACAATTGTATGGCAAGATAAATAAAGGCAAACAAACAAACAAACAAACAGAGAGGAATGATCCCATCTCCTCTTGAGGCTCAACCAAGCCATAGAAATAATTGCCAGTCTGGAGTCTCCAGACATTTCAATGTGTTTACGGTTAGTCACAGGCTCCAACTCCAGTTCCTAGGTAAATCCCCGAGCGGGGAAACATTTATGAGATTTGTTAGTCCAGCTTCCACGAACTGTCCGGACTCTGGAACATCTCCTTCCAGGCACTTCCAGGAACAAGAAGGAAGGGAGAAAGAGAGAGTCATGGAAATTACAAAAAGCCGGATGCCCCCACCAACTAAGCTGCTAAGATTTTAAGAGAAATTCATCCACGTGGGCGTCTCATTTTATATATAATTGAATCCACTCCAGCACCAGAATTGATCTATTCTCCTTGGTAAGAAAGGCAGTGATGACTCGTCCTCACTCTTGAGTCTTGACTGGAAAAAAGTGCTGGCAAGAGGACACAAGAGATAAAGGTCTAGAAAAGTGGAAAACATGGCCTTTTTGGAGGTGAACCAAGAAGGAGAAATACAAGCTCAGTCTCCACTCCCTGTTTACTCTAAATAAGTCTTGCCAATCCTTAAGGGTTAATTGACAAGGACTTGAATGATGACCGTATCAGTGGAGGAGGGCATCTTCCTCTTACGGCATCCACAGCCCAAAAGTCAAAAGCTTATCTCGCATTTCTCTTGTACATTTTTGTGTGCATTTGGGATTTCTTCAGGAAAGAAGTTTGAGACTGACTGGATTTTTTCCCTTTCTCGACCTTCTTTCTATATTAGAGAAAGCACAGAGGGTTTTTTGGGTGTAATGAATGGTCTCTACTCCAAACCATCGCCTCGTTTATTCCTTAAGAAAAAAGAAGTTACTCACAAATCCTAAATGCACTCGATACCTTCGTGTGTCTGCTCTAAGACTTTCACTCCCAATTCATACTCATCGGCCTTTCAACAAATATTCCCCTTGAATTTCTCTCTCATGTCTTTATAAAGGAGAAGAGGACAGTCTGCTTTCACCACCACCGACTGCACCTTTTCCAAAGGGGCTTCTTGCTCAGACACTTAATCCGAACAATATCTTGCCCTTAGAAAACTTTCTCAAAATTACTTAACAAATACTGAGCAAGTTGGACAAAGCATCTGACAAAGCATCTTTGTACAAGGGCTCAGTACCTCTCAACTAAATTTCGGGGCACATGCAATCCTGCCATTTACAAGAGTAAGATGAGGACATTCTTTCATGGGCAATTCACATCCACCCAGGGTTTTTTAAATCTTGATTTATAATCACTTCCGAATTTTTTTTAACCCTTTCCTGTTCCAAACTGTCCATTTTACAAAATCTAAGTACCTTATCGTCCAGTGACTATCCCAGATTAAGGTCCAAAGGTCCGATTGTATCTAATATTCGTCCTTTCAGATACTCTCTATGCTATTGATTCCTCAACGAGACAAATAGAGTGTTAACTCCAGTGTTGAGCCAAGTGACAATAAAGTACATCTGTCACTGTCATCCCTCTCAATGACGAGGAATAACAAAGTCCCCTGGCTTTCTCCGCCTGGGTTGACAGCTCTCTCTTTTTTTATACTTTCACAGCTCAATGGAGTTTTTTTCTTGTCGTGAGAAATGCTGAGACTTGGAAGGGTGGGCCCCTTTCAATAATTTGCACAATACCTTGGACGAGTGTCCAAGGCTGGGACTAAGATTGATATTTCCATCCCACCTCATCGTTATGTTATCTATTCATGTTTACCATCTCTGCTGAACGATTGCCGTCATCCCGACGACTAGGGCTCGTATAATCCGTGAGATATGGGGGAAATTATTCATTTTTTTTATCCTCCGTGATATCATCTCCCTTTTCATCTAGTGGATCTGTCATGTCTGAAAGGGAAGGTGCAGACTTCAGCAGAATCAGGGATTGATTATGACTTCAGGGCTTCATGAGATAAAAGGAATGAGAGTTGAGAGGGTATGGAATCGAATGGAATGTCGGGGATATTGACAAATATTTTATTGTTTCGAATGGCTCAAAATATTCACTTTCTTAGCGTACCAGCAACTTTGTGTATCAAAAAGTTTTATACGTGTGCTTTTCGTATCTTACTCATGTTAAAGAAAATTGAAATCAACATAGGTAGCGTCATTAATACTGAAAGTGTAAGTAGAAGCATGAATACAAATATACAACAATTGAACGTTAATATTGAAATTACAGCTAAATAAACACGGGTTTACGCTTATTCCATAATGAAAAAAAGTCCCAACTCGTATAGAATCAGCATCGTCAGCAGCAGCAGACTTCAACAATGGCCCTGAACACCCTGTATATTATGTATATATAATATTATATATTATATAATAGAATATATTCTTTATATGGTCCTACCATGTCTCTTGTTATTAGGTACACTCAAATTTTTATAAAATTTAAAATACATTTGGTTACCTTAAATTTAGTTTTGGCATGGGTTAGCGATGGATATGTAAATAAGCTGGTTAATGCTCATCCAACGACCTTTGAATTCATAGATTGTTTACCAAAAAATACAACAATAAATGTTATCAGAAATCGGAACATTACATCAAGGGAAATATACAGCCAAGCCCTCCCAAAACTATCGATCTTGAATCTGCTTTGAAAATAATGTTTTTAAGTATCAAGAGGTACCACGCATGGAATATCTTAGGGATATTGATTATTTTTTTGCTGCATAAATGGCAGTATTCTATTCTATAGTAGCTATAATTTAGGTAAATTTTAGATAAATATTGACTGTTGTAAAAAACTGAATTAATTTGTCGGTCAACATATTCATCGGTGCATATTTACCGGTACATATTTTCAGGTACATATTTTCAGGGACATATTTTCCGGGTACATATTTTGCGGGTACATATTTACACTAACCAAAATCAGCATAGCATATTTTGATAAATTCCATGAAAGTGCAAGATATTCGAAATAATTCCAATCAACAACAGCAAATCTAAATCACTAAACTAAACACTCTTTGATATTTTGAGAATCCCCTTTAAAATCCCTCCAACGATTAAAGATTCCACGCCAGCCCCAGTCCTCCTAAATGTCAAGCCCAGTCGTAATCCAAGTCAGCCACCCAAACTGAAACCTTGTAGCTATTTGCATGGCTAGACATTTATTACATCCCATGGCTAACGAAGCATAAATAAAGAAACAAATCCCACATCTTTCATCTCCTTCCAAAGAAAGATCCTCAATCTAGCCCAACACAAATCTCAATCAACCCTGAAAGGCCATCAATGCTACAGTGATCACCAAATGCCAACTGTCCTCTCAACAAATCCAGCCCCCCCTCAGCTAAAGAAACTGCCAGAGCCCCCAGACCCCCTCCATAAATAGGCCAGGATTTAAAGTGCACACCAGTTTATCCAATTCCTTCAAAGTCAGAGACTATTCAATCAAGACAGGAATTAAGGGCCTTTCCTCCCTATCAAGAATGAAAGAGAATGTGGGGCTCATCTAAGGCTCTCTCTGGTCAGCCTATAGACCAACAACAACAAAAAAAGATGCTCGGGATGTAATATGATCATGGGTGGGTAATGGGAGCCTTGCAACGTAACAAATTGCTTGTACAGAGAAATAGAGAGGATTATATGTGACACGATTCGATATGTCTGAAAGCCCCACCGATTCCGAAAGTGATCTCCCTCTGCCCAGAGCTCCGGAGTCATTCAGACCTTCCTCCATCAAAGGAAAAGCATCATTCCCCCAAACTGCAGTCCATTCCCGATAGAATAAAATAAATAAGCTGCTGATGCCGCTTCAGTCCCTCATGTCCACTTGTCCACTTGTCTCCTTGTCCACTTTTAGTTTTGTACTCTCGAAATATTTTATCCCGACTTTCCCCTCATAAAAGAAAAACGTCTCGAACCCACTTGCTTATTGTCCTCGTCCCCAACGAAATGGATGGGAAAAAGTTTGAGAAAATTACTTGAACTCTCGAAATAATAGTTGGACAGTGTACAAGAGTGTGCACTCAGCTCTTGTGAGCGTTCCAATCATTCTATCATTGAGAGCTACTTCTTTCTCTATATATCTGAGAGACAAGGGTTGTCATAATAATCATCCATACGTAAATTTTTATTCCTTGAGGACCCATGCGAGTAGGGATAATATAGACTAATATGAATCCCGCATAGTTTTAGCTCAGACTACTTTACTGCAAGACAGATAAAGACGGCTTGTTGGGAGTGAGTGAATTCTGCAGTGTCGTGACATGTTGGGCCAATTTCTATTTTTTAAAAGTTTGGGGTGTTTTTTTTTTTTATTACCGACAAGATTATTTGATGGAGGCTCTTTTGTAGTTGTAGTGCCCATACAGCACGGTAATATTATCCGTGTAATAACTTGATGAAATAAAATCCTTTGGCTTATTATTATTCTAAGGGTGAGTTTTTTTAAGGATTCACGTCAGCCCTCTGCAGACTTGCTTTTGCTTTTTTGGAATGGAGAAAGGTATTTTTTTATCAACTCTGGCCTTTCCTTAACCTTGCTCTGGGAGGGAGAGTAATTGATTAATTTTTTGACCGGAACATTCTTGTGGAGTAGGGGCAGTATGTGGATTAATTGTTTATGGCTTGGTTGAACCATAGGGAACTTTTCAAATATAGTTTATCAAGCCCACGCCCTAGTGGATACTCTGGATACCTATTAACAAAATTTAGACTGTCCAACAAGTTACTATTGGTCGCCAATTACTGGCTTGTTCTATGTATTACTTGGCAGACGTCTACAGGCCCTTTTATGATCCACTATTGATAAGAATCCTGTGATTCCAGGTCGAGGGTCATTTTTTGTTCGTCAACTGCATAATTTTGAATCCATCTTTTTCTGGGTACCAAGTAGAAACTTGAGCATGTCACTATAAAATAATGCCTTGCCTATCTACGAACAACTTTCATTAATATATAAACTTGCGACAATTTCCATTTGCTGGAAAAGTTAGACAAATTTTAAAATTTGATTAATCAACAACTAAAACTAAAAGTAGTAAATCGAATGAAATATCCAGCTTGAAATCCGTCCAGTAAATATGCAGGAGTACGGAAACAGTCCTACAGACATATGTTAAGAAGGAAGTATAGAATAGACAAGATAGAAAAGTCTTTATATCTACTAGGGTAAAAACGCTCAGGCCTAACACCTCAAAATTAATCAAGGTTTAGGAATAGTGTACAACTAACTATTCTGAATGTTAATACACGCATGCAAATGGCAATATCAACACAACAAACAACACACATCAACAACATAAGATTACAGACTCGTAAGACGTTACAAGTATGTAGAAGACGCACACCCCCGAATATTTCAGAAGTGCAGAAGAACTTAACCTACTTATGAAATATCAAGGAAAATATAATTTATGGATGGAAAGTTGTAACACAGGGAGTAATTTAGTGAGACGAATTTATGGTCATTAAGCAGGAAGTAACACACTCAGCCTATAGTCCATGCTGACACTGTCCCTTAGATCAAGTCCCTAGATTCCTTAAAGGAATTCCCAACTCCCCCTAGATTCCCTTAAAACGATCTTTGGAAGGAAACCCGATCTGGGTTCTCCGACAACTTTATCCCTCCCGGAGAAAGTCAGTCTACCCGCTCTCTTCCGGAGCTTTCTCCACTTCTTTGGGGGTACAAACTCCCAGAACTTTTTAGAAATTCCGGCTTGACTTCCCTTCTTGGAAAAACATCATCTTGCAGTTTTAATCTGCCAGAGCGATTAATCCCAAAATTTAAGTTGCGTTAGAAAATTAGAAGGACTCTATGGGGTCATCCCTATTGTCAGCTTGTGTAAGGATAGCCAAGCCCCTTCCGGACTTTAATATACAAAGTAGAGTAATATAATTTTTTTCCCTAAACAATTTACAATCCAAGCAGTTGCAACTCTGCCAATGCTAACTACTACTGCCATTCCATTATCCCGAATATAGGACGGGACATAAATGTAAAGTAAAATGGGCTGATTTCTTCCGCAATTCAAAACAAGAGCCAAAGGGGCTTTATTAGCCCAAATATAAAAGAATTCCAAAGGAAAGATTCTACAATCTGTATGTAAATCCATGTGTATTTCTCAGTAATAGTTCTTCCCCACATACATTTGACTGTAAAACTCAAAAGCTCCCCCGAAATAATAAAAGAGAGAGAGTTTCTTTTAGGCAGAGTGGCTCAGCTCTTATAAATCCTAAGGAACCTCTGAGAGTGCAGATAATCCTAAGCCGAATGTAAATATTTGTCATATGGACCAAGTGATGCCAATGGGTTTGACTCAACTCGACTCACAACTCAATTTAACTCACTTGAGTTGAGTTGGCCTTAAAATCTTTCTTGGCCTCACGATGTCAGTGAGATTGGGTCAACTGATATGTCAAATTCACTCATAATTCAACTCACATGAGTTGAGTCGGCCACAAACTTACTCAATTCGACTCATTGGCTTCACTATATGTGCCTCTCTATACAAAATACGGACTTGCTAAAAAAAGCCCTCTTATACATCCTCTCTGGGAATTAGGAGTTTGAGGATATTACCCGAAGAATACAGATCCGGTTATTTCCCAACAACGGCTCTGTTTGCAAAACCCTTCATAATTCCCTAGACTAGTAGGATAATTTAAAACACTTACACTGATAGGCAATGAAAATATATGATTTACTCTTTCACCAGCAGCCACTGACTGTACGTGGCCCTTTTTTGACAATTCCAGAAGCAGATCTCTCTCGAGAAGAAGTGGTGGTGGATATACATAATCATAACAATAACCCCCTCCGCCCATCTGGAGAGCCTCGTTTGGACCAACTCTCTCAAGATGGGATTTGTAAAGGACCGTTTCTTCCGGGATGAGACTTATTAGAATTACTTTGCCTGAGAGGGCTTCATGGATGTGGCTATGTGGCTTGTGGGGAAAGCGGGTCTTTTTCATACTACCCACTCTTCCAATTCTAGGTTTATAGAACTGTCTACGACGAGAGAGTACAGGGTGGGATTTTACAAGTCGGTTATTCTCGAGTGGAGTGTCACATCGGGTCGTAATCGTAATGTCATCATCAGATTTTAATATCTACAGCTTCACGGATGTCGTTTCCCCCCCATAGTCGATATAGCTTCACTAATGCTTCGTTTGCCCCCATAGGAGATTTCTATTTGTGAATGTGTCTTTTAGGGATGGGTGGGGAATGGGGATTTAACCCTTGTTATTCCAAAAGATTATCATGCATGCTTGGCCGACTTGTTCAGAATGTTTAAGTAAGCGTGAAGATATTATTATGTGTTTGTGTGTCGAGCACTCTGTCTACTCTGTCATAAACATTATTATGTTACAGCTCATTAGCTTGTTAACGGGTTCAATTATTACAGGCCTTGGGTAATAGGGACTATAGAGATTTGAAATGCTTCCGAGCCCATTCATAATGCATATAAAGTCATTCAATGTCGAGTTGCTAAAATTTGTTTATGTTCCCAAACTCATAAAGTATATTATGTGACCAGTGTCTTTAACTAAAGCTAAACTTTATTGAGTTTAGTATCCTGTAAGGTAACTACAGGCCCAGCAATGGGCCACTATTGATAAAGACATACGGGTAAGTATAGATTTTTTCGACAGCAGAAAAACCATATCATATATCTTACCATCTTACAATTAGTCTAGTAAAAGGAATGGGCTTTTCAGCTTTAAAACCAGTCAAGTGTTTATGGAGGATTAGTGAACAAAAACGTAAATAGAACATACATTGTTATAGAAATATCGGTTAAGTGTCTATAAGCCTTCTAGAAAGTGTTCTAGTACATTTAAAAGGCTTTTGAGCCACAAAATTGGTCCAGTAGTTATGGAGGAGTAGTTAAAATCAGTAAACAGACAGATAGACATTGTAAGCTAATTATAGAGTACGATACTCTACTGTTGATAAGGAATTTATTTAAGGCCAAGGCCAAGTATCGTATGTTCGAGAGCATTCCTTTATTTCAAGCTATTTAGCCTTAAAATCAGCACAGCAGTTATGGAGGGGTAGCGAAATAGACAGACAGACAATTTAGGGAATTACAGAGTAAATAGCTACATGTAACAAAAGTCCATTTAAAATTACAAGTTGGCCAATTGTTTTATTATTTATCGATGCATATCAGCTCCAAATCTCTCCATAAAGACTATAGACAGTTGAGCATTATGAATGCCTCTGTTCATCTGACGGTGAAAAAGGGCCAAGATTCTACACCATCAAGATTTCCCTCTTAAGTCTATTACTGTAGAGGAGGGAAGTGAATAATCTCAATGGGTACTTTCACCATGCCCAACAACCCAAGCCTTCATAAAAGAGAGAGACTAGTAGACTCCCCTCTCTGCCTCAACAAGAAAGGAAAAAAGCATGAGCTATGCAAGTAATAAAAGAAAACTTTATCAATATCGTTTATCAAGTTTATGCCCGGTACATGGAGCCCATTCATTTATCCACGTCTATGCAACTAACTCCCTTCACATTCCGTTTGTTTTCATGCCCTCTTAAACGTGCATACATGATGGGGATTTTGGGATTTTGAAGAGCTAGCTTGGGTGAACAGTGCAACTACAAATTAAGGTTAGTAGGGGAAATATAATAAGAGCCTCTTTCTTGTCAATATAAAGAAATAAAGTAACAGAGAGGCTTTTACTTATGGCAACAAGTTATGGTGTATTGGATCTGTTGCTGGCAGTGGGGTTTAAACGTTAGCTACAGATTTAACTTTAAAAAAACCTTGCAAGTGTTTGTTTGTGTACATTCATGTGCATATAAAAAGTAGGAAAGATGTAGAGCCATAAATTTCCGAATTTTAAACCCATAAATATTCAAAGGATTTAATAACACTTGAAATTTATTATCCACTAATCTAATACATAAAAATCTTTCTCAACCTTCAAACTTCTAATCAATATCCCATTTATCTACAGAAACTAATAGCTTCTTTTTATAAAACACTCAAAAGTCCCAAGTAAGGAAACTTTTAGATTTCCGTTTCTAATTAGTTTGTATAATTTTATTAACATCTTTGTCTTTTTTTAAAGTTTTTATACACTCCTCCATAACTACTAAATGAATTTCAAAACTGAATAGCTCATTCGATTAACTTGGCTAAGACGGCCAGAAATATAATTATGATGCAATCTAAAACATCTTTCCTTACCCTTCCAAAAGGTCAAATAATTTTGATGGTCACATTCGGGCCTGTGATTTACTAGCATTTATACAAAAACTTATCATACCATATCCCCTCCCAATAACGCACGTTATAAGCTCATAAAAATCCAAATTCTATTACACGAATCTAAAAAAACATCCCTGTAATCAAAAGCCATAGGAAACATACAAGGTAATTAAAAAACTCACAATCGGATTAATTTAATAATCCCACCCTCTCAGCAAATCAATCTCTCTCACAAGTTCATAAAGAAAAATCCCAAGGTTGTCCCGAAACCCGGATATTCTCCTATATAGAACCCTACAATTTTTTTCCTCTTCTCTACATGCAGCAAGTAGTAAATATATTTGATCACATCATGTGAGACAAGTGGGCTACAATAACAAGGTAACACTCCCCCTTTGAAGAAGAAAAAAGTGTGTCAGCCCTGAAGAGTTTTGGAGTGCGTTTTTTTGTTAGAGACGACTCCTGCCAACGTCTTGAGAATTTATTGTGATAACATTTCACCCAAGGAATCAAACCTGACACGAGATAAACCATCGAAACATCCTAAAGCTTTCAAGCTAGACATTGGATGGGACAAAGGATACGTCGGAGATCTCTTAGGTGGAGGGGGACGGGGGATAAACGGATTCTGTATTCTATCACACATGTCCACCTTGGACAATACAATAGTTTCCCAAATAAACCAATTTGCTTTCTCTCTCTCCTGCCTTTTCTCTCAAGCTAATTTCATCTCGGGAGGAGGGCACTTTGAACAACCGATTTTTCAAAACCCGCTCAAAATCTTTGATAAAATTGAGTCCAGAGTCTAGGGTTCTAACAGGCCCAGGTCCTATGCCCAGGCCCAGCATAAAAATTAGACTGCCCTAAGGGCATGAAGCTTACTATGGACGTATGATTCATTGTTCATATGCTTTGAATCTTCTGCTGCCGAAGGAATCAGCGGCTTACTACAGCCACCCCTTGGTGAGACGGTCCTAGCAGAGTGTAGGCATAGGCCCTTCGTCATTTGACACTTTGCTGTGGAGTTACTCTCCTTGTGACCTTCAACTAACTATTATTGAACTTAATAAGTAGAGACTGTATAAAAATGCATAAATGACCTAATTTAATTTCTTTATTTTAATAGTTCCCAGTTAAGGCTGCCCAAGGCATGCCGGGCATATTTTGAAATGCAAGGGGATTGGAGAACCCTAGTCCATAGCTTAGAAAGCTCCAAGAAATACGACCATGAAAAACACACACACAACTTTGTTTCATTTGTTTGGGATTTCGCAAGGATCGGCAATTCCCTTTAATTCCTGCCATGGGACGGAAGACCAAATGTCCTCTTAACTTCATCAGAGTTCTCACAAAGTTTTACTATTTCTTAGAGCCCATACCACCACCGCCATTGCCAGGGAATTCCAAGACATTTTCTAAATCATCTTGGACCATTACATCCAAAAAGTTACAGCTTCCACATCCAATCTTATAACCTAGAAGCTAACCCTCGTACAACTTCACCTTTAAAACAACTAACTGCCTCAAGGAAGGATATAGCCGTAACTTATGATTTTTATTATAATACACACACCACAACATCATACAATAAATTATACAAGACCAAAGGTAAATTACATTCACTCAGTTCCCATGCACTTTCTCATCCTCGGAATAACATAAGACCCGCTTCACAAACAATCCTATTATATTTTTTTCATTCCTCTCAAAAATATTCCCTATCAAAATATTTCCTCAACTTTCCTTTAAAAAACACACACACACAAACACAAACAAGGCCTACGTTGCAGAATAAATTTCCTAGTAGCATCCTTTCTTACAGTTCAAGTCTCATCTCCCTCATGAAGTCGAGAGGCGGGTGCTGCTGGTGCTTATTGTGAGAGGCTGTCATAAGAAGTTAACATTCTCTTCTTTGAGAAGAAAGTGAGAGACGGAGTGAAGAGCTGATGAAATGGGGAATATCTACTTTCCATCAGCCACCACCGCCACCGACTTCGTACCTACATTAGGTATTCCCTACCCAGGCCGGGTGTTAATCTTAAATGTAGACAAGAAAAGAAAAATCCATCTCACCGTCCTTTCGAGAACGAAGATGTGTCTATACAAAAAATATATATAAAAGAATGGAATCCACAATGATCCTTTTATTTTTCCCAAATAACTTTGTGGGAAAAAAGAGTGGAAGAATAAATTGATGTTAGACGGCTGAGCGGAATGTCTTGTGTCTTGTGAGTAGTTTCAAATCGGAAACACCTTACCCCTCCAAAAGATATGAACCTCTCTCCTATAAAACCTACAAACCATCACCACCTCCGACAGTCTACAAATTCTACTATCCAAAGAATCTAGGGACGAGTTCTTAAGATCATTCCATACGGACTATCAACATGTGGTAAACTTGACAAGCTGTGACAATTCTTATTAAATCCATTCCAAATAAACTAGGTACTGGACCCTTTATATATATTATTAGACCATCTTGAGCATGGTTTTCTCCTCAGTCTGGGCACTGACACCCCCTCGTGTGTAGAATTATATCTTGCTCAATAAATTCAATAGAAATCCTAATGAGTTTTCTATCTATCTACAGCCCTATATAGCCTTTATATAATCGGATAGAACAGCCCGGGTGACCCTCTCCGCCCTGAGGAGCATATATGCTATTGACAAAGGTGGTAATTAATCTCCCATGCACTTTTCCATGCCATGTGGGCAGTGTGTGTGTAGGGGGTCGTAAAACATTTAATAAAAGCACTTGGAGTCAAAGACAGGCCATGGGTGTGAAGAAATACGAGCTTTTCAAGCTGGAAGGACACTATAGGCTTTTTTCCGAGGAAACCTCCAGATAAAAGGGAAGCCAGTCTCAATATTCAATGGGATTCTTGTCCTTTCTTTCTACAAAGTCCGGGAAACTACCAGAGGCTCAAAGACACACATCCACGGCCTATTACATCTTCCAGGGAACAATGCGAGTGCAGCCATGAATGTAATTCAAAATGATATCTTTTCTTGAAGATCAACCAAGGCCCTATGTATAGTAGCCTAGAAAGTACTAATAGGATATATCACATGGTCCAATAAGGCTCTAGGCTTCCCCCTACAATTCATGTATAAAAAAAGTTTTACGGATACTGAGAAAGGTGTTAGCATCGATGCATCACGTGTTACCTCAAACCCTTTGTACCACCACCGTCTTGCAAGGTAGGAGAGGAATGTTTAAGAAATTAGTTACTTCCAGACATTTACTCAAGTGCATAGTTCCGAGTTAAGACTACACTTCGGGGACAAAAATGATGAGAAGAGAGAGTTTTAAGGATGGCCTTAAGGGTTGACTCTCTCTCTCTCTCTCTCTATAGCTTTAGAAGACTGACGTACTGTTCCCATCAATACTTTGTCTCGAATTAATTCCAAATCGCTTTCTTTAGCAGACCCACTGAGGCTTAAGGACTCCTTGGGTGTGAGACCCGATATGATCGTCCGACTAGAAAATCTAGTTAGGCCGGAGCTAGTTTAGTTACTTGGGAACCCTTGTGTCCTATAGAATACAATAGCATGGTTAGACGGTTTAGGAGTTACTGGTTAAGAATTCAGAATAGCTTTGGAGTCAGCAGAGCTTCAGTGGTGACTGGTGACTCTGAGACCTGTCGTACTTAAGTGTACTTAAATTTGGATTTCCTCAGTAAATCCTATATCACATCCAAGGGGGATTATTGGCAGTAGCTAGCATTAATTTTACCATCCCACGACATACTTTATTAGTATGGGTATCAACCCTACATCTACAGCATCCGAGAGTGATTAAAGGGATAAAAAAAACCATAAGATATCTCCCATTAAACCCAGTCGATTAGATTCCGAACAGAGCCCTTGTTTAATCTAAATCCACCTTAACTGACGATCCTAGGACAGATATAAAAATACATTTATAAACTACTCTGATCCTACACGAGATCTGGCCCAGTGCTAAAAAACTAACCCACACTAGCCTAACATAACACCAGCTCACCACCACCGCCGTTGTTCCGAAAGAAAAAGCCAATAGGATGCTGGTGCAGTTTTTTTTGTGTTTTCTTATCATCTAAAGCCCATCTCTCTGAGAGGGTACTGCATTCGTAAGTAGTAGTGTGTCCTTAGCTTATTTTCTGATACTATATTTGAGGAGATGAGGTTCCATCTCTTCTATCTTCTGGTTGTAACTCAGCCCGGGCACAGAATAAACTTACTCTCTCCATTTTTCTTATTTCAACACGAAGAGAGGAAAAGTCTGGAATTAATCCCGAGTTCTGACTTACCTAAAAACATACAACATGCTTCCCATCTAATACGAGTCTCATCGCCTCTCCTTCCTATTATCATCTCATCCTCAAGCCCATTTCACCAACTTTCTCTAGAGAGCCTAGAAGCCAGACCAGGCCCGGTGGATCTATTGGGAGATGAAATGATCTTTGATTGCTGAATTTCTCAGTAAAAAAAACTTCTAAGGACTATTAAATCCCCAGCCATCTTTCTGGGATTGAAACAGAGAGGAGAGAATGGACATAGTCGTTGGTGAGAAGTTCACCCGTGCTCCAGGACCCTAATGGGTGGAATTACTAAGAGGACTGAGAGCGGAAAGAGGCTGGAGCTTTCCTCCAGTATGGACATTTTTCCAGATATAACTGCCTACTCAGTACAAGAGTATCCAGGAGAGACTGGATAAACTCTGCTGTTAGTATCCTGTGGAGAAAGTAAATATTTTTTTGTTGGGGACTCTGAGCTCTGGACGAGGATTGTTTGGAGAGGTGGTGGCACTCAACACATATTTGTATAGAGTCCACAATCTTTGACGTGACGGATGGAGTTGAGGTCCAACTGCTTGACCCTAGAGACAGTTGTTTTAGAGAGGTCACTTGAGACTTTTAGGGACAACTGAGTCAACATAATACTTTCCCTTGACCAACCCCCACGGCCCTGTCTGTCCGAGTAGCTTATGAAGTAGAGATGATCCGAGATATAGAAATGAGGGAAGGAAGGACAGTGACTAGTGAGGGAGTGTTTTGAACTTGGATGTGATGTCAATAATTTGTTATGGAAAACAAGCCCCTCCTGACTTTTATTTGAAAATGACTTTAGAAAACAAGGGCTAAGGGCTTGGCATGGGAAAGTCTTTAATGGAAGATGAGGATGGTTTGTCGGGTTGTGCTAGATTTTTGGATGCGAAATGATGGGGAGATGTACATGAGACTTAGTGACTTGTATTCTGTTCAAGAATAGCTCAAATTTTAAGCCTTTTCCTATGCACTAGCGCTCATATCTTTCCAAGCTTGAAGATGTGTCCATTTTTCTCAGACACTTGCAGCGTTTTAAGTCCAATTTCGGTGGTGGCATTTTGCTTGAGTGATTTTATTGGCAATTTCATTGTGCAGGCCTTGCAATGATAAGAGAAGAAAATGCCTTGGAAATTGCTTGGCTTGGTGAGGTTTTTTTTGTTTCAATGGAATTTAAATGAAATAAATGTAGAGAGCTGTGAATAAGAGGAAGATACTTTTAATTCTTGTTTCAGTTTCATTTCCAATCTCAAGTTTAACGCTAGAATTATTCCATGTCCTTCCATTTTATTAAGCTTTTGGTTTTAGAGTAAATATAAATTTTTTTTAAATTCATTTTAAACAGCCTAATTTATGTAGTATGACTTCCTGTTTTACTTTTGATATCGTACTCGTGTTTAAAAAAATTAGAAGTTAATATGGGTAAGATGAAAACAGTGAAAGAGATATTGTAAACTAGGAGTAAATACTGGGAGATACTGAGATTTATTAATGCCTTTAAGTTTTGATATCTTACCCGTGCTAAGTTTGAATGTTTTTAACATTACTAAGATTTCAAGAGTGATATCTATCTATAATCTAAATCCATACATAGAGTTCCAAACGGGTGGACATTTACAATTCCTATGGCTTTTAGAGTTTAAAAAAAAATCAGTGGAATACATTAGTTGAGCTGGAGAAGGAAAAACAGAGGACAGTTATCAGAATTCGAGGATATTAATTTGGCCCAGTATTTAATTTGAACGCGATTATTACTACCATGCATCGAAACATATCACGTACTTGTATCTTTCGTTTATTTTATTATTTCTAATAAAATAAAGTTTTAAAGTTGTATTGTAACTATCTCTACGGTAAGATAATAACTGGTAAGCTGCAATCAGTTACAAACATTCGCATGTAAAATTTTGCTGTGACAGTGACAATTATTATCTATGCATTTTTTATACACCTGTTATAATTTTGTCTAATATGCTTAGCAAATCAAAACAAGACGTTAATATTCCCTACAACTTCATAAACATTTAAAAGATTCAATCAACTCCATTAATTTTAATTCATCGTCATACTAACCAACTAGCCAACTCTACTCTTCCAATCTGTTACAAAAAATCCCTTGGTCCTTATTCTTACTACTAGACAAATTACCAGCTGCAGCAATCTGAGATCACAAGTTATTTCCAGTTCTTTAAGCCTCTTTACTCATATTTTGATGTTAACTTGAAATGGATAAATATGATTCATTTAGTTGAATTTCGGATAGTTTCCTAGAGAGTTTGCATATCTTCCCCATGCTAATTTTTTCGAAAATTGCCAAAACCCGCATGGGTCATTCCATGACTATTAGTATTTTTTGGCTTACACTCATTCCTACTAGAATGTTAGCTTTCGAACAAATTTTATTTCGACAAAATCACCCGAGTAGTTTAATAGTAATTATTTTCTTAAGACCCAAACAAAGAGCACCCTGTATATACTCCTTACAAAAGAATACCACCACCACCACTAATTCAATTAATCCTCCAAGCTCGACAAATGATGGAAGAGTGCTGTCCATCTAAATGTGATTACATTACTCTCATTCAATTCAACCTTTTAGGCCGTAATCTATTTTTACAAATCTCTTATTACCTCACATCATTACCAATCCCAAAGAGAGTAGCACAAAAGAAGATTTCAAGGATTCGAGATGATCATGATGTACGATCGACATTGACTCTGATTCCAAATGACTGTGACTTACCACTTGAACAATACCCCCCCCCCTCCTCCTCCGACTTATTATTCCAAGTCTGAGAGGTCCATATGTACAAATTTCTTTAAGAATGATGGATCACTCTTTCTCTGAGCTTTTGCATGGATTTGTATGAGAGGGGCTCTTGAGCGATTAATAGTAATAAGGTCATTTCTATTCCAAGTCCATGGAATCATTTTTTCTCTGTATTTTTTCCACCACCGCCGCCACAGCCTACTACCCACTTTCTCCTCCTTAATTCTAGCTAATGACTTTGCCCAGATGGAGCACGGAGATTAAACTTGCTCGTGATAAATATGCAAAAATCCTTAGTGTTTTTTTTACTAAGCCCTCCAAGAAGCTAGGGCACCAATTCCAATAATCCACCATGCCACAATCTACGAGAATGTTTTTCAAGGCTGATGATGATGCTGTATGGGATTCGAAAGCTAGTGAGACAGTAATTTCTCAACTCAACCCGTCACTAAAGGCAAAGTCTATATAAAGTTGAAAGGAGGGGGTGGGGTCCGTAAAAAATTCTCAACAGAGTCAAGAACCCAGTGCCCATAGCAGCAAAGGACTCCCTAGAGAATACAACTTTACCTCTTCTTTCATATTTCATGAGACTTTTGAGACTTTTTTTTCAAAGGCCCAACTTGAACTTTTTGGTCATTCTACTCAATTTTAAAAAGCATTGAGGGTCTAATAAAAAAAATCAACCCACCGGCAAAATACCACTTCCTCAGCATTTCTCCCCGTTTAATTTCAAAGGGGGGGCAGATCTTTGATACAAATTGACCCTGTTATATATTTTCTCCTTGATTTGAAGGATATTGAAGAAAGATGGAAGGGTTATAAGAGTGTACGGGATTCTGCTGTTTCATCAACTCCATTCCCTCGTTCATCATTATAACATCATTAAATAAATGTCTCAAGGACTTAGAAGAGAGAGAAAGCTCTTTCTGCTCTAAATTGCTTGAGCAGAAACTGAAAGTAGAAAAGACCTCTTACTCGAAAGCTAGTGAAGAACTCCTACCTTTGCAGAACAACCCAGCTGGGACATAAGGCCTCGGTAAATGCAACTAAAATTCTCCTCGTTATTACATGGATCAAATTAACAAACGGAGGATGGCCACCCACTACGGGCACGTACAACTGGATTACCGCAATCCAATTTAATCCTTTGAACCAATCATCTCTAGATTATATGGGTCGTCAAACCCTCTGCAAATTAACCTAGAATAATAATAATTTCACTCACATCCACCACCTCAGTATACTATGTATACAACTTTCAAAAGCTCATTCCATTCCTTTTCCATAAAACTCACACTGACTACACACACATTTTACAATTCAATAAACCGTTGCAAACGAGTATCGTAGGGAAAGTCGTTCGATTTCATTTGAAGCTCGTACGAGCAGCATATAGTCTGTTTACAAAATTTTGTCCCTGATCCATTCACTTTTGAATCCCGTTTCCGAATTTGACCTCCTCGGGTTCAGCCCCCAGAATTTTTATGCAAAATTTTGCGTTTATGCGTCCAATCCTTTGAAAATTATTGTATTGACGGACGGACGGACGGACATACATTCGCACAGTATAATTATAAAGCAGAGATAATTGTGCATACTGGTAGACGTACAGGCAGAATATATATGCACATTTTTGGGGCTGAACGTCAAAAGCTTCGAAAGTAACTGTGTAAATGGGCGGACGGACCGACAGAAAATTCGCACAATCTACCTTCCATAATTATAGAGCAGAGATTTCATTGTGTGGACGGACAGACAGACATAACGTTTGCATTAAATATATCTGCAACACCATTTAATGAAGCTAGAAATCTCAGAATTTACAACCACTATATGTCCATGCATATACTCGTACTACCAAGTTTGTGACCAAACAGACAGTCAACCTGCTATTTTCTTATGCGAGTGTGCCATTATGCATGGATAATCATATTTTATTATCATTATAGTTGGGAATTAGCTAACCACATTCTATTTGTCAACCCGTGTTTACATTTACACATTAAACGTGGCTCGTGTGTCCCATTGCTTAGGTCCCCCCGTCGACATATCTTTCCTGTCGGCATTCATCCTGAAGGATCTGGGCACAGAGCCCAGTCGTTATTTCCGTCCTCGATTCCGTCTCGGTATCACTTTCCTCTCCCGTTTACGGCTTGCCCTCTCACTTGTGAGGCGGCCAAAGTGCCACCTCCGTCCCTTTCTTAATCAGATCTGTCACATCTTTTACATTCCCTTCTACCATATGGCCCAAGGGTAGATTTATCCATCTCACTTCTTCCTCCTAGTCTAAAGTCATTTGCATACCAGAGAGACATCATCTCCTCTTCCTAATCTAGCATGAGGACCGGTGCGGGTTTTTTTATCTACCAACTTATTTGCGTAGAGTTGACTTGTAGAGAACATTCAGGGTTGGCCATTTTTCAGAAGATTTTTTATGAAACATTAAAAAAATTTTGATAATCATTCTGCACGGAGTCGAAATTTTTTGCTTGATTTTTCACACTTTTTGGAGCTTTGAAATTTCATGAAATTTAAGTCTTCTCTTGAAATTTCAATTGCCAACCCTGGAAAGATTGTACAAGATCCGCATGAGTTTATAATTTCAATATCTCCCCGATCAGGTAGGACTGCTGTGCCTGTCTCTGCCTCTGGATCTGGATTGAAAAAAAGAGAAGATTGAAGATGGTTTTGAAGTAGATTCTCCATGAATTATTCGAGAGAGAAGCATACATGCGGGTTGATGTGTTTACTTTTCGAATGATGATGTCTGTATCATCAAGGATATCTCAATTGTCAATTGCAACCACTTCAATCTCCTCCCTACAATGAAAATGACAAGTCCTTCTCTCTACCTACATATACGATGTACTACACATAATATAATCAGTATCAACTCTCTGAATAAATATTTAAATTGAGGGCGTTGATACTAGGAGATCGTACTAGCATAAATGATTTATGCAAATATTTTATCCGACACTCTCCTTGCACAATCACCCACACCTTTCAAAAGCTCCAGGCATGAGGGACTAGGCAAGTACAAAGAAAAAACGAGTACAATTAAAAACTCTAGCTCCATGAAATACATACAATAGGTAGCTGGAAAAAAAATAACGGAGATTATGATGATGATGATATGATATCGCAAATTTTCAAATAATAATGCAGTACCAAGTTGGGTTTGCATGTGCCCCGGAAATTAGGAAGAGATATTCCAAAGAAACAAGTCCCTGTGGGAAAGCCGTTGTGATATTCTCGTATAATATTATCAAGTATGTAAATCCACTAGGCGAGTGTGGTATGAAATGCTAAATCCACATTATTCTACCCATTGGAATTTCTATGTGTCGTCCCGGATTCGGAGTTTCTATAGTTTAGAGACTCTAAGGAAGCTAGGATTGGGAATCTGAGTAAATTTGAGCATAAATTACCCCTCCGCTCTCTTTATATAAACATAAGCACACACACAAACATAAAAGGCTCAAGAGTCCCTTCCGAATTCCACAGATAACCATTTAGGTCGACAAGCAGGGACGGATACTCTAAAATGATTAGATAAACGTGGGTGTACATTTAGACTCAAGGGTACTTGTCTCCCCTCTTACTGATCTATAATCACAGTGCCTTACAGGACTCCATACCTTTCTTTTCCCAGGGTCTACAGATTCTGTCCAGGTAGGGAGTTCTAAAAAATAATTTCTCTCTAGATAGAGTGTCAGTGATGTCAATGAGTCGAGTTGACTGAATTTGAGTCATCTCGAATCCATTCAACTCCCATGAGTTGAGTGGATTTGAGTCGGCCTAAAACTCGCTGACATTACTAACATGTATTTTTGCCCATCTTGATGCCAATGAGACGAGTTGAGTGAGTTTGAGGTCAACTCAACTCTAGTGAGTTGAGTTATGAGTCGACTCATGCTCATTGGAATTGCTTAGCATTTATCTCATCTCATGTATAAATCCCTCTCTCAGAGTTTCTGAAAAGAAGCAAGATTAATTTCCTCATTTAAAGCGTTTAATTAGTTTACCCCGAAATCCCTACGAGGGGTAAAGGAAAAGTTGGGATAGCTAGCTCCCTTCGTTATTCGTCAGGGACAGCGGGTCAGGGATGAATCAGCTCGTCTTTCATGTCAAGTGTTTCAAGTGGCCTGCCCTTTTGAAACTGGGTTGAATTGTTCCGACCCGGGCTAAATGGCCAGGTGCTTCATTATCATGTGCTTATATTTTACACTAATTTCTTGCACTCTACCTGCTCAGCTTATTTATTACTTGGGTTAGCTTGAGATTTAGTACATTTATGCTGTTTTGTTTTAGATACGTCTTAAATTACTACGGCCTATTCATGAACTATAGAGAGGGGTATAATATTTCCTAAATAATTGCCACTAATTCCCCCATGTTGGCTTGTTGATTGTATAAAAGATGAAGTAGCTTTGAGTTCGGTCTCCTTTTACTAAGAATCGAATCGAGTTAGTAGACCGGTGGAGCTTTTAAAGATATTTATAGCAATTGACTAACAATGGACAGGCAGTTCTTGTAAAGCCCGGGTTTCACTTTATCTTTTCTCGTTACTTGGTTTATCGTATTCAAAACAAATTAAAATAACATGAGTAGGATATCTCAAAGGGAAATTATAAACCAGGATCACATTATTACTAAAAAATCCAGGAAAAAACAAGCAAACAATTGTGACTTGAATAATAATTTTTACCATATCTTCAGTAACTCTGAGAGAAAGTCACAAAAATTCTGCGGATTTTTCGTAATTTCATTTCTGAATTTTTGAACAAAACGATACAGTGATAAAAGAAAATCCAAATGTGAGTGTTACATTGAGTGCACATCCATTGTAAGTTAGCTTTGAACTTTTAGAGTTGCAGGTAGCTAACAACTCTCAATTATAAATTTCTGATAAGGCCTTAATACAAAATAGTTTGAAAGCTCTCATTTCTTTTAAAGCTGACATTTGACAATCGCATAGAATTCGATAAGAATACCCGGGATTTATTACAAGGACAACAGGTTTCTCTGTTCGTCCCAGATAGCACACGACCAGCTCCACATACATATCCTAAAAGTAGAATCGACACGGGGAAGGAAATAGAAACCTCTGCTGGCTCTGTTCCCAAAAAGAAAGAAAAAACTTTAATGGCCACCTCATTTCATTGCTTGAAACACTTTGGGGGAACTTAGACCAACAAATAGGGCCAGGACATGGTCCAACACAATCATAAAAATGGAAAGTCCACCAGGAGTACCCAGAAAGGATATCCAACCCACTTCCTTGTGACAAGAACCTTCCTGTCTCTATAAAATAGAGATTTGTTCCTAAAAAGTCAAAAGTCGTACCATAAACAAATCCACTCCGTATCTCAAGCAGAATCCAGAGCTGGAAATATTATTAGAGTGCTTATGAGATGATATGTAATTTCAAACTCAGTATCCTAATCTATAATTTCGTTATAATGTCAGGCTGATACGTATAACTAACGTTTGGATTTAAAGCTGAATAGCGTATTCGATTTATTAAAACAATCAAACTCTAAATCATCAAAAAAATCGACACGCGACCTTCTAAAATGTACTTATAATTAGCGGACCATTAAAGGGCCTAAACGTACAATGTCCGTATGTCTGATTTACCTACCCCTCCATAACTGCTCTGCCTATTTTAAAGCTCAATATCTCATTCGATACACTTGACCAAGAAGACTTGAGATATGAATAGACTGCTCCAGAAAAAATCTGCCCGTGACCTCAGAAAAAGGATACTTGACAATATTGGCCCATAAACGGGCCTGTAGACTTCTAGTATATCATGCGTTTATATATTATTATAAGCTTTCTATTATAATTTCCGCTACTCCTGCTCAAACTTTATGGAAAATATCTCTCGTCCACGAATCCAGCATCCAACTATTTGAGTCGAGAGTTAGACTGGGACATATGGGTTTTTGATTAAAATCAACCTGAATTCCATCCCATCTATTTCATAAAGATCTATACACATGCACACAAAGAGCCATTACACATCCCCCGGTGCATTCCGCCCAATCACATAACTGCTCGGCACGCGTTGCCTTGCAGCAGCGAGTTGTGTATGAATTAAATTGTACAACTCAGTTCGGTTCGGATGATTTTGAAATATCCTTTCTAGCTTTTTTTTTATACGTTTGATCAAAGCGCATTGTCAAGGAGAGATGACGAATGTCCTTGGAAACACGTTACCAACGGCACTGGAAATTGTCTTCCTAATCGCACTAATCGTAATGAAAGTCTCGTAGTAATGAGAATTAATGATTTCCCCCTAGAAAAGGAACAAATGAGCCAAGAAGATGTCCTTACACTTTTTATTAAGTATCGTATACACTTATTGTGAATGCTTTGTCTGTCCGTCCGTATCTAGACGGCAATTCTTGAACAGTTTGACCTAGGACCTAAAATTTTGCAAGCAACTTCAAATGAGCCATGAAGATGTCCTTTGTTTTTTAAGTATCATACATAATTGTACTGGGCACTATCCAAAATCAAGTTCGAAGATGTGGTTGCTTATATTAAAGGTCAAAAGGGTCTGGGGTAGAATTTAGCATATGCTGTGCCAATTCTTGCTGCTTATAACTGGTTGAAAACTATTACTACTTTTCTTACGATACTTGAATATGCCCATTAGCAACGGTTTATTTTAAGGAACACGAGTTTTGTATTCGAATGGACAATGGTTGAAGAAAGGCTGAGACTTTTGGGTGTAGACAACAGTTTCAAGCACTCAGCCCAGATTGTCTAAATAATGAGTTGGAAGTTTGTAGAAGGAAGTACAAACTAGACTGCATTGTTCCAAATTCAGATGAATGCCCCCACTGCCAGAAACATTCACACTTACCCAGTAGCCCCGAAGTAGTTGGCGATTGAGCAATGAAAAGCCTTGCTGATTTCTACTAATTAGGAATCATGTGGTGGGTTTCATAAATGAATCAAATAATTTGCATACCACCACCAACACCGAGCCAACGACCTATTCTCTAGAATAAGGATTTGGAAAATTCTAAATAATTTCCACATCTGTCTCCCTGTCAGTTCCTTATTCATCTCACACATCCACCCCCCCCCCCCCAAATGAGCTCCCAGTTCTGACTATTGCAAGACAAATTAGGAGCGTTTCGCATGGCTGAGGTTACAAGTCGGGATGGATCACTGTTTTGTTTTAGAGCTAGGGATTTCTGCAAACATAGAGTCGTTTGGAAAATAGGTCAGCAGGGATATCACAAGCTATTGAACAGAAGCCGTAGAAAAATATATCCTCTACTTGAAAGCGAATCTAGTATAGAGTGCAAAACTATCAAATACCCGAAATACCCGAATTCCGATGAATTTGTCCTTGTAAAAAATCGTTAAACAAATCAAATCCAAGATAAAGTATGAATAAAGATGTACTTTTTTGCATTTGATTATTTTTTCGAAACTTTTGAGGCGGAAAAATAAATTAGATAAAAATCATACAAATGAGAGTCAAATTAAATCCCGAGTATCACGGCCTCCAGGTTGCCCCCTACAACATGCAGCCAACCAAAGCTGGAAGGGCTCTGAATTGAATATGATAACTGAATCATATAACATTTACTCTCTACTTCAATTCCATTTCAAAATACGAGTGTTTCAAGTCTTCCTCCTTGTCAAAAATTTCTCGGAACCCTTCAAACATCATTATAACTATGAATATAATAATAACTATTATTAAATCGTACAATTTAAAAAAAACTCAGCAAAATGAACAAGTTGCCAAGAAGTGTTCCTCCCATTTTGAAACCCCCCCTTAAGAGACAAGATGCAGATATATTTGCAAGGAAACTGTGGATTGAACTAGGGCGTGTATAAATCAATATAAAAATCACGAAATTTCCATAATGACACCCCGTCCCTCCTTCTGGGCCTAATTCGGCTCTGTCACTCCTGTCACAGGCCCAGCCTGATACAACTGCTGTGTCTGCTGTGTGGACCGTGTGTTTTTTTTATGTAGGAACGAGTCAAGAGTTAAACTTGCTTAAATCGAGCCCGAAGAAAAAGTGTAGAAAAAAGATTGAGTTCACTTCTGCATGGGATTGTGAGATTGAATCCCGTTTTTTTCTCGTCACCTCCTTCAGTTGATACCCTAAAGCTGGTGAAGTTTATTTTTTCTCAATGTGTGGAAATGTACCAGAGTTTCTCAAAATGTTCAATGGGACGGGATGATAATGGGATATTTGAAAGGGATAAATCCCCAGGAACTCTTGTGAGCTTAGGGAGTGGAGGGGGTCATCAATTATGCATACTTTCTTACACGTTCTGCATAGTGTGGCCTTAACGAGATGTTAAGTAATTTCACCAGCTTTATGAGAGGCTCCTTCTCACACTTTGAATGAAAGTCACCTCGTCGTGACCCGAGTCTCTTTTCTATTATTTGGGTCCTTTGGGACAGCCCTGTGGGAGATAAATGGTTCCTAGTCCCGAGAACGTGTACACTATATATAGTTATTACCTCGGAACAATCTCCTTTGTAACTTTTCTAATAACTATTCACACTACCCTCTCTCTGTCCACATTCATCAGACTCACGAACTGATGCCTTTCACCTTCAACCTTATGGGGAAAAAAATCTCTTAAAAAAATACTAACTACAACAGATGCTACTCATTTTTCATCCCACACTGACTCCCCTTTTTTAAGACGCTTGAGTTACGGCTCTCGAGTAATCCAAACACTAGTCTCTATTACCTTGACTGAAATAAAAACTTGATCCCATTTTAACTTTCCTACGATTCACGGTCGATATCCCCAAAACAACTATCCCAAAGGCACCATCACAATTTTTCACTTCGTCGTTGCAAGGTTTTCGAATTTTCAATGTTCTTGTTCTTGATTTTGGTGTTTGATTTTTCGATTAAAAACTTGTGTAAATTTTAGAATTTTCCAAATAAATTTAGGATGACTTAGTTAGGAATAGTTTACGTTGGGCATATTTATCATTCGGGCTAAAAAAATTGGGGATAGTAGTTTTGGGTACATCAACCCTTTCCTACAAGATGGCCCCTGGGTTAAAATTCCAATGACTTTCTCCTATTCAAAGGTTTCATTAACTTGATAACTCATTGTATTAGAAATTGTGTTTAAATAAAACGGCCTCATCAATTCTACTGGCAATAGTCATGAAATGATTTACCAGTACAAGTCCAACTTCCAAAGTCTTTCTCCATTAATATTCCTTTGAGTTTAGCAAGCGTCGGTAGAACGATTGGATTTGGGATCGGCCTAGGGACACATGAAATCAGAGGACCTCACTGAACCATCTCCTTAGCCAAGACGTGTAGACTAGTTTTTTGGGAGAGGTAAGTTGTAGAGTTTGAAAAACTTGAGGGAACAAGATTTGCCAGCAACTTTCCAAACATTTCCCACAAACTAAAATAACTAACCACATCCTCAAAGGTATACCCAATTCATTGATTCCCTCCGTACTCTCTCATCTGGTTTAGAAAACCACAAATTATTGCTCAGAAAGTTAACTTTTAGTAGAGAGACCTACTTCTTCATCCTCCTCTAAAGCAGCTAAGAGCATCTCTTAACAAGTGGTGGTGGTGGTGGTGGCCCTAGGCCCAAGGACACTGAGTCCTACACAGATGCTAGGCAACTTTAAAGGGGAAATTATTCAAACATTTCTTTGAACCTTCAACCTTCTCTATAGAGCCCAAAACTGATGAATCAATAGCAAATAGACCCTAGTGCTTATCTCAAGTAAATAACCCAACTCATCTTCATCCCTCTTTCCTTTCATTTACTAAAAAATAAAAAATACTTTCCTAAGGAATCCAATCCTTAAGAAAGCCGTGAAGAAAACTCAAAACCGGGGAGGGGGGGTTAGGAAAAAGCCATTTGTACTCGCAGAGAGATGCCATCACCAATTATTTTAACTAGGTCAGTGGTGGCATAGAGATAAACAGACTCTTCTTGTTCTCCTTTCTCCCTTAGAGAAAGCCGAGTGACCTTGAGTCCTCTTTTTATTTAGAAACTCTCTCCCCTCCTCCCCAGAGCCATGGACTCAGAAAACATACAGCCCTTCTGAATTCCTAAGGAAACTGGGGCCTTTATGGAGGAGCTTTTGCTGAGGCATGCTAAGCTGTCAAAATCCCCCGTTTCCCACACACATATATAGAACCCCACGAGCTCGGAATAGATTTACAAGTGGGAGCACATAGGCAGCCCTGTGTGGTCGCCTCATAAACTATGTAGAGGTAGAGCGGCTGCTGGTGGGGACTTGGAGATTGAGGATCGACAATCTTATTACCCCGTTCGAGTCTCCATTCAATCTAAAACGGAAAGGGTGTCGTTTGAACCACTTGGCTCGTTCTATAAGCCAAATTGAATTTAGTCCAGACATGTCACAACTTTGTGGGCACGAGTAGCTCCTCAGCTCATCATTTCAAAGACCAGAAGGGAATCAAGGTGGAAGATGTGGAATATCATGGGATGACACAACTTTGCCAATGTGTACTCATCTTAATTTGACAAACATTTCCCCCTCACAAAGCCAGGGGTAATAGAGTCGGCCTAATCCAGTCTAATCCGAATAATAAAAGCGGGTGACACTTTCACCCGCTTCTGGTCCCTTTTCTTCCTATGCTTTTCCTCACTATCCCTAATCTCTTATCTGACTCGAGCGACTTGTATGGAGAAACTTGGTCTTATCAAACGATCCTGGAATTAAAATACATTTCTCTAGTAATCATGGACAAAAAATGGAGAGGATGGTCCTGGAAAAGTCCAGGATATTGATTCTAGCTCAATCTCGAAAATCTTGCGTAGGGAGAGCAACTGAGGATAAACAACTGTCTCCTTCTCTTACTTTTCTCGAAGAGCCTCGAAAAAACTTAACAAAGGGGCTCCTACTCCCCGATTATGAACTCTGTGTACTTTGCAATGTATGTAAAAGCAAATGCTTGTTATTTTTTTCAGATTGGACACATGCCACGTATTGCTTGGGAGATTGGTTAGTTAAAAAGGAAAATCGATCCCCCCACTTGAAACGAAGCTGGAGAAGAAGCCCTAGTTTTCATACACTTTCACAACGAGTTGACACTCTGTACAAACTTATGTCTGCCCTCCTAACCTCGTTATGAAAATATCAAGAGGAGCAAGGATGGAGTCCACACTCCAAGATTATTAATGAGAACCAAGAGGAATTATTAGCAATCTCTCAACTAGTGTTACAGGTGGTCTTTTTATGTCACCGACTCCAATCCCCTAAACAATCTCAAAGGCACGTGAGTCAGTGTGGGTAACCTAAAGTAAACTTTAAGAGTTGTGATGTCTAGAAAAATATAAACGAGTGTGGAGGTCCATTGTTAGGCCATTGTTAAGGGAGGGATGAACAAGGTCACCACGGAAGATGTCATGGGAGAGAAGCTAGATATGGGACGTGGTATGGAGTATGGACATGGCTCAGTGCGGACCACAGAGAGAATATTATGGCGGAGATGGTGATGGACACGGGTAGTTGATTCCTTTGAATGAATCCACATTCAAGTATTCCAAAGAAAGCCAAGCAATGTGCCAAAGCCAAGAAGAATTTTTACAACAAAGAGTTGATACTTACCCGTCTCATCACCCGAAGGGAAATTGAAGACGTTTTCATCTTGCCCCTGGATCACCAATACTTTTCACACACAACAGTTCCTCCCCAAATAAATCAACAGACTTTGACTGATTGATCACCACTCTAATATAATGATAATAATCATCTCCCTCTACATATTAGTATAATAAAGATATATTATCATCATCATGATGATGGTAATCAAGATGATCTTCTCTTCCACTAAAAAAAAGCCCCCACTACCACAGGGAAACGTCAAGTTTTTTATTTATAAAAAAATTTGCTCAACAACCTATCCTCTACCTCGTTCTACAGAAACTCTCTGTCTGATTTTTTTCTCTCTCGAGTATCTTCCACAAGTTCCTTATATATTTTTTTTACTCTCCACTGGATCTGAAAAAAGATTAATTTCTTCTCTCCTTCTGACCAATAGGAGAGACAGGGAAAAAATATAAGAAGATCGGCTTGATCTCGGATCTCTTATAGATCTCTCAGTTTTTTTTATAGATTCCAGACGAGAATAAAGGATTGAGATAGATAGATTTTGGAAGGAGTTGCTCTTGGTCTTGTTGACTAGTGTGGGACTCGTACTTGAACAATCCTAAAGAGAGAGAGAGAGGAGATGTGATGGTGAGTGTGCTCGCAGAGGTCTGAGAGATGGACACGGATTGCTTATGGAAGTGAAGTTTTTGAAAGGACGAAAGGATCTTTATGAGAGCTGACATGAGTAACCGACAAGGAGGATGTATGAGAGAGGTGATGGTAAATATAGGGAAAGGCGACGACGAACCTAGGCCATGGGACTTAAGAATACCGGAGAGTCGGGATGGAAAATACCCGGACCTTCATTTACGCAAGCCCAACTTATCAAATCCAACTCTTCCCAAAAACTCTCTCTCTCTCTCTGTGAACACACATAACCCAACACCATAGACTTTCACAGAGCCGGCTAAAGAAGCTGAGAGAGTCTTTGCAAACTTAGAACCTTGTACAGGATCGCATATATCCAGGCTAAAAAAATGTACGGGATCTCCTGCTGGAAAGTTAAACTAGATAGAACAGCCCTGCTGCCCAATCCTAACCTCAACAAGGCCTAATAAGAAAGTGTTCGAGTATAAACTAGGATTCCATTCATACAGTCTCTCTCCAGAAAAAAACTTCCTGCTTTTTTATTCACTCCGGCTAATACCCGGTGCACATAGCTCCCTAGACAGCCTGGACCTTGTAACTACTTTATTTCATTCATGTGGAGGATAGCATTTGTATTTGTCAAGCTTATTAGTTCCTAAGCCCTTTGATTATCACTAAGTCTGGGGAGATGAATGAGAGAAGCTCTGGAGTACTTGCGTCTTGCGTATCGTGTCCAAGAGCTTAACATTGCAAATGCAGATGCTGTACAAGAGAGCCTTAGGGAGGACAAGGGAGCTTTATATGCAAAGGCTCCTCCATCTCCTTTAGGAAAAGTCATTTCTATAAGATACAGGCTCCTCTCATCTTCATAACTCCGTGATTTGAATCAGTCAGATTGGAGAGGTAGGGATGACAGGTCCTTTATAGAAACTAGATACAAAGCCCTCATGTTTACATTTGAGTAAGATGTGCTCCTCAACGTAGTGTACGTGTATGGGATCAAAAGGGTCCCTTTCCATATTCTCATTTCCCCCAGTAATTGTGAAAGCTTTCCTCTTTCCTGAAAGCTTGAAAAGATTGTGGAAAGATATCCTGCATTCACAGACTACTTGTATGAACTACGTCCAGGGCTCCGTGGAGAGACTATAGGGCCCTCTTATTAACAAGGACAATACAATCCTCGAAATTCCCCGACCCGAACCGATAGAAATCCTTCGACTTTCGATAAGAAGACCATCCTCCTCACCAAAGACACTGCGAGGAGGTGACTCGCTCCTTATGTTATGGATTCCTCCCTCTCATCTTTGTACTAACACCGATAAGGCGATACACTACACACTACCCACCCAAGCCCACAAGTTATGGATCTAAAACCCTCCTGCACACGAGTACAGATCGTTATAAGCTCAACTACTTTGGAAAAGCGGGTAAGATATACAGAGATAACAGAGCAGGAGGCTCCTCATCCTCAGTCAGCATTCATTTCGCATGAATGGTCAACTCAACAGAGCCTGGAATTTCATTGGAAATGAAAAGGCTGCGGCCTGACCTCAGGTCTGATTGGTGTGGAGCTCCCGGACTTTGTTTTCACCCGGCTCCCACGTACATGCATGGAACCTGGAGCATTAACGAGATTTTGGGGCTGCCAAGGAAAAGCATGCCCAAGTATGTGCATCGTCATCTCCATGTCCGTTTCGGAAAGGAAGAGAGAGGGCCAGGATGCTAAGTGTCAGAGTAGAAACGTGAGATGTGCACCTTGCTCCTGTTCCTGGGGCCCTTGGTTACTTTTCATTATTCGACAATCATTTCCTTCCTCTCGTAAACAACTCCACTTCCTTCCAAACCCCGGCTTATGAGGAGGTCAACTATCAACCAAGGGATGGAAAGGTAAGAGAGGTCCATTAATTTTCCTCACTTCCCCCCCATAACATAAATCTAGTTAATGAGCCACCCTCCTCATCACAAACCTCCTTCCCACCATATTCTAAGCTATTTATTCACCAGGGAATCCTTGACTCAGAAATAAAGGCTTCTACTTCAGTATGACTTTATGCTTCGCACTTCTCTAAAGACTCGGGACACATGACCTTGTCCATAGTAATTTGCCCTATGAGTTAATTCACCCGCAATCTCCCAGCCATTCAATTCCCCTGAACTTTCGCCCTTTTGTAGTTGATCAAGTTATGGAAATTGTCAAGGAGGCAATCTCGGTGTCTTAAATTGGATAAATATTCCATGCCAAGAAAGCTAATCCTGCCGGAAGGTACGTTCCTTTCCCTTTTGTCCTCCACTTTTTCTTTCTATTTTTTTGCCCCCCCCGAAAAGAAAGCACTACCCGATAGGGACAGTGACAAGCGGGTGAATTGTGAAGACTCTGAGAGACAGGATGTGCTTTTTTGCCTTTCAGGATGTTTACTAAGAAGGCTGGGTTTCGTGTGTATATGAAAGAAGAGCCTGAGTGGAAACAAAAGTGAGAAAGCATGAGGATTAGGTCTGTGTAACGGCATGTTATCTCCCAATTAAGAGTCCTTTGAGGTTGTCAGTGAATGTAGCCGAGATTGCATTATGCAAATAGCTCAGGGGCCACCTTCTCTAGTCACGGATGTCAATCCTATGGCAAAGGCCTTTATGCATCTAAATGACCAACGTCATTTATTTCTCCACCCTGACTCTCATCTTCCATCTCCCTTTCCAATGATCAAAGCTGACTTTCCCATTTCACACCCGAAAGCCACCACCGCAAGGCTCGGCACAAACTTCCCCAATAATCGTCTTTAGATACACAAACTTTGAAACGATTCGATATTTTACCCAAACTTGTTTTCCTTTGGCAAAAGTTTGAGTATTTATTTCATTAATCATCAAATTCCTTTCAAGTCGGGTGCACCTTGTGTGTTTATTGTTTTTCAAAGAGGGCTTAGAGATGCAGACTGGACTCTTCGAACGGGGAAAGAACAACACATTGTTTGAGCTTGGGATGATAGGATGGAACTTTCATTAGTCTCTCGAGAGATGTGTTAGCATGCAGACTGAGGCTTCGATGAATGCATACGGAAAGCAAATTAGATGAGGGATCAACCCGGGCAATCAAAACATCATGAGATTTCGGATCGGGCTTTATTTTTTTATGCGTGCAAAAATATCCGGGCCATACAGGACTATAACCGAACCTAGGTTGTCCGCTAATAATTCGGATTGAATAAGAGTAATAAAATGCCATGGTGGTTCTATACCCCTTGTAAATGCTACTCTGTTGAGCCCTTAGAGATTTTATTTCAGTATCGATATAAACCTCGCGATATAATTTAAGAGCTTGATATACGAGGCAGAAAAACTCACTTGGTCTTTACAGGGTGGAAGGTAGTAAATTTAAGTGACACAAAACTATGAAGTTCGTTATGGATCATTCGATGGGAAATAGTCATTTGGAAGCTGGTCGATTTTTGTTTTTTTTATAGATTCCTTTGTATTTTATGGCCACTTCTTAGTCGGTTAACAACTGGTGCGATCACTCTGGGCAAAGTTACGTAGGATTGAGGATTGATTCGGTATTGAAATAAGCCCTTGTGACTACTCTCTCCAGTTATGAGTAATTCCAGAGTAACGACTTTTGGGTTATAGGGGAAATTGAAAGGTTTTAGGGAAGGGGAAATCAATGCCAAAACCAGATATGGCTTTACCTCGGTTTTTAACTATTTGTTTTACTTTTTTCCCCGGCTCAGAGCCGCTTGAGTGCATTTGAGATTTGGTAAAAGTTATAGTTCATCTTTCTGAAATTTCCCCTAGGCGGAAGAATTTTACCTGGAATTCACTAAAGTCTAATTAAGTTCATTACCTGGAAGATGGAAAGGTTCAACTTTCTAATTATCCCATCATTCCTACACAATTCAATTTCAGAAGTATTTAAAAATAAACAATTTTATAACAAAAATCAAACCTATACTAAGTATTAGTAGATGCTCCTAAGTTTTCCAAATTGCTCAAAAGACCCGAGAGTAAATTTTTTGACAACATGCAATCATACAATTTCCTTTTGCATGCCGACGCAGAAAAAAAACTCCTCCAAACACCGGAAATGGCTTCCAGATTATATCCATGAAATGAAACGTTGTGTTCCCAAACCAGTTTTTGGGGTAAAGAAAGCCGAGATGGCAATCTATTCTGATTAGTTATGTGAATTTACCCGGAGTTTGAACTTGTTACCGGATCTGTAAATATTAGCTTACTTAGGAAGCGTCCACAGGCCCATTTGTTCACCACAATCAATGAAAACCATTTTGTTACATTTTTACAGTATCCTAATTATGTGACTAGCCTCGTTATTAGTCATGTGAATTAAATGAGCTTTTGAGTTTTAAAATCGATCAAGCAGTTATGGAGGAGCTGCGAAACAAACAGACAAACGGACTATAAAAAAATTTATATAGTAGATAGTATCATAACAAGGACCTTAAGGGACTAGTTCATTTGTAATTTTTCTAGCCGTACTTTTAGCTACTCTTCTATAGATGAACATGTTTTTGAACGAAGAATGGAAGCCTTCTCAGTGAGTTTGTCGGCAAGAGTATTTGCAGTAATCGACTTTTTATCAGATTCAAACTGAAATGGGCTATTGGATCACAAATTCCGGTTGACGATGGAACACATGTAACACTTCTCAAATCTAAAACAAATTCCTCGAGCCAACATGCAACATCAGTCATTCATATATCATGAGAATGGAGAACTTTCAAGCTTAGGCCCAAATTAATCCACCCACAAGTAAAATTAATTGCACTAGACAGAGAGCAAACACATACAGCAGAGCCAGAAGAGATTTCAATTCATCATTCTTATAATTAGTCAGGGTGTTACTTACATTCATTAGTTTGGAATGCCATTACATTATGCCAAACCACGACTGCCATGACATGAATTCATTTTTGGGATTGGGAACTGGTAAATTTAAATTTTTCATAGCTTAATGCTCTATTGAATCCACCCGAATGACAAGTAATCACAGGCGTTGAAGGGCTTCGAATATAAACAATTTAATATGTGTTCTTCTACTAAAATTAAAGCTTTCTTTATTCATAAAAGTGACAGGTTCGGCTACGACGGTTAGTTCTGCTTACACAATCAGCAGAAACTTTTTTGCTCATAATACCAACAAAATAATTAGCACACTAATTAGAATCATTACAAGAGGTTAAGCTATCAATACTGAGATTCCTTGAGTTCCTTGTGATCTGAAACTTTATGTTAGCAAATAGAGAGTATACCTTTCAAGAGTACAATTTATGCAGTGAAACGTGAGGATAACGAAAGCAGTTTGGAAAATATAAATCATTCTTTCTGGCTCATCAAGCAGAATCTTAACATCATTTATGAACAAGGATCAATCATCCTTCATAAAATGATTCATGGGCTACTTCAATAGATCGTCTATCTTGACCTGATTGCAGCTCATGAATACCAAATCAAGGCTCAATTCAGCCTTTTAAGGACTGCTAATGACCAAAGAGATTTTGAAGTAGGTGGTAGCTCACTTATTGCTTAGGTAGTCTGAAGACACGGTGATAACCATATTTGCGTATGTGTTCGCTAGCTCAACTCTCTTACAGATCCCATGGAACTTGCTACTTGCCTCTGTTTCTTTATCGAGAACTTGCTCCAGATCTCCAGGAGTTAACGTGTTTGCCAGATGAAGATAGACACCTGAAATAACAAAAAAACAATTTCAGCATATCCCAGGCTCTTGTACCTATTAAAATAGCAATGATTTCCGAATCATACTTTCCAATATCGTTGCATACACATCACCATCAACGGAATCGGGGTGGGCTTGGACTCTTTTCTTTAAATGAGCTACAAGAAGTTTCCAACTCGAAGTTGATGTCCCGAACATTTCCTAATAAAATAAAATCGTTTTTCTCCATGTTCATGTATCTAAACAAACTTTAGTTTCACATCCCTTACTTTGGCATAAAGCATCACAGTTGTGGGCTGCTTCAGTAGTATGATGTTAACAGATTTTTCCACCGACTCCGATAGCATTTGAAGAATCACGTAAAATGTAGAGTTTAAAGTGGGCTTCATTTGTGTTGTATTATTATGCAGGTATGTTAAAATGAGATCTTTCACTCCTTCAGCATTCCCGAGACTACTGGTGAGCAGACTCTACAAAAATGGGAAAAAGTAGGATCGTGATTTAAATACAAAACAAAGTTCATTATACAAGAATGGAGAAAAATGGACTTACCAATAACTTAATGAAATTTTCTCGACTTTCATCACTAGGGAATAAAGAACTCGTCGCAAGGCTTTGAGCCTGAGGAGTCATTGTGATGTGCCCTCCCATAGCATTGATACTCAACAGAAAATTTACGAAAGACGGAATTTTTCCGAAAATTTGGTTCTTTAGAAGAACATCAATGGCAGTACTTTGAAGGGACTGTGCAATATGATTCTGAGTAGATGTATTTATTTGAAGAGGGCCATCTTTAGAATTAATATTATGAGCTGTGATGTTTGAATGATTTTGAGTTGAATTGACATGAGTATTCTGCGTTAGTTCTGAGTTGAAGTTAGATAGATATGTACGAACAAGAGCGTGAATTGCTCGTTTTTCATCTTCAGTAAAGTTGGATTTTCCTGTCGCTACTCCTGCCGTTTGTGTTTGTAGATAAAGAGACGGTCGTCGATCACAAGCAGGATTTTCTTTCTCTAATATTGCTGAAAGCTTTTCAGATAAATAAGTCTCCAGAATAATAGTCAAGCATTTTGTAATGCAGTGCTGTAGATGAGTATCTGAATTAAGGTTTACTGACTGAGCAAATGCCAGCATCACATCTGAGACTGCTATTTTTTCATGTTTCAAAGAATTTACAACCATCTGAAAAGTACGACAAACTTGGATTAATGTATCAATCATTTAAAGAAAGGAGGACAGATACAAACCCCAACGATAAACACTTACGTTAGTGACTAGGTGGTGAGAATCTGAAGCAGCAAAACATATTGCAAAGTCTGTCAAAAAGAACTGCTTTCCACGCTTTTCAAGAAAAACTTCTCGCGATATGATAGAGCTCAAGTCCTGAGTTTTTGTTTTACGCAATAATTCTTTAACTTGATTCCTCGTTGGTTCTTCAACACCACCAACAGTTACTAAAGTCAAAAGAAGAGCTAGCGTCTCTTTTGCATGAAAGTTCTTCGACTCAGTAAGATGCTGCAAAATCTGAAATTAAGTTACCCCAAAACATTGTAATAAAAAGTTTAAATGGATTTTGTAAACTACTTTCAATTTACAGTTATTAGGTGATGGCTATTGCATTCCCTTAGAAAAGGGACTCGAATTACTAAATCCACAAGTACAAGGGCCCCATTCTTGGCCAGGAACTCGACTAGTATAGGGGCCAAGGTTGGAGAAATTCTATGCGTTTCCAGATTTCCATCATCTGTTGGAATTTCTGAAAAAGCCATTTCAATCAGCCGAACAAACCCTGGGATGTAGCGTGGCTCGCGTAACCAAGTTGCATTTTCTGGTGAGAATATTTCTTGCAAGTCGCATCGGGCCATATTTAAATATGTCACTCCCTTATCCACAAGTTCTTCTGATATGTTTAAAGACGAGTGTTCTGAGAAAGACAATTCAGATGACAATGATATGGACGGAACATTAGGAGATGACGTAACCGGTGGATCAACTGTTGATCCAGACCCCGATGTGGATGTAACTGAGGAGACTGAATTTACCCAAGAAGATTTTAAGTATTCCAATCCAATCAGTTTGCAAGTTTCTCTATAACGATCAAGAAATGCAAACTCTGAATCTGGGTGTGCATTCATGTGTAAACGGAGCAGAGTGTGGGCTTCACATATCAAGGTAAAATACGATTCTCGATTTGACTCAGCCTGAAGTTGTGCTGTTCGAATTATATCTTCATAGATCATATCGATGTCTGGTAGATCCAACGAATATATTGTCCATAACTGCTCCCTGTTACATAAAATAAAAAATGTTGGGAGTGATGGAGAATTAACAGTGGATTTAGATTTATCTACTTACTCATTTGCAAGGGAGCTCTGATGTGAGCCCTTATTTTGATTTTGATTAGTGGGACATGCTAGCAGGCACAGACTACGGTCGTTACAAGACATGTGCCTAACTTTTAGAAAAGGGCGTATCCCCACAAGACTTGGTGATTCCTCATGGAAAGGGCAATCCTAGAAATCAGAAATTCAAAAGTAAACAAAATTATTAAATAATAATATGACAATAATATCAATTGGTCCGCCCATTATTCTTTGGATTTCGTTTTGTTATTAGGTTTATACAGAAAAAGTATAGATATAGTGGAAATTCGGAAGCAGTAAACTCACATTTTTGAAAGCCTTAATGCCCTCTGTATCCTTTACTGCATTGAATAGACTGCGACAGGTATAGCTTTCCAGTCCCGTTTCAGTTAGAGCGTGAAAAAATAGAGAATCGAAAGTGAAAGACACCAGAGGCGCAGTTAGAGGGTAGGACGTAACTCGCGTTACTGTTGATGCTTTGGAACACGGCAAATGATAAAGTAATCCTTCCTTTGATGTAGCGACTAGAAAGGCCACTCCCCCAAGATTGTCTAGAATTTATTAACCCAAATAATAGTCAATTAATATAAGCCTAACAATTAAAATATTAGGCTTGAAGCACAAAATTACCTTTTATTCTAATAGGATATATTCCAACTTGGAGAAATCGTTGATGGTTTGAAGATGCCTGAGAAACACCACTCCCTGGAGGCACAATAGAAATCCTGAGAACATCTTCAACAAAGACTCCTCCTGGCTGTTTTGCAGAAAATATCACCTTCGTTTTATTTGAGTTTATTTCATCCTGAAACTCTTCTGTGATAAGTGCACTAGGAGACCTCCTTTTACGGTTGTCACGAATAATTGAGTTCAAATGGACTTTCACACTTTCATTTTTTGAATCAAACACAACTTTGTCAAAGTTTCGAGCTGATTTTTCAGTTTGCTGATCTTTTGAAAAAGGTTTAGGGCCTATTTTATATCCAGCAAAAAATGTAGGCATGGACATGATATTTTTTTTGGTTGTCGTTTCTACGAATGATTGTCCCTGGCCTTCACAGTGTTCTTCTTTGATCAGTCGGAAAACATTGACGTGATGTGAACTCATACACGCAACATAATCATTTAGAAAATATATTTTTTCTGGCACAAAACTCGGCATTTCTATTGCGTAAATCCTGTCAAAGTCGAAATAGTGAACTTTTACTCTTCCAGCTGCTTCCTTGGCTCGAAAGAGAAATATATTAACGATCGATTCTGCAGATAGGCAAGCAATGTGTCCTGAAAGGTTGCATGAAGTGATAGCTGTTGCTGGAGACATTAAAGGAATCTCAACCATCATTAGGGAATCTTCCTCTGGTTCTGCACCAGTTGGAGATACAAGTCCAGCAATTCGAGCCCGCATTGGTTTAGAACCATGATTTTTTTCCCATTGAAAATATGCTCGAACACTTGAGGTGTTACAATCTGCAGCTGCTTCTCTTTTTTCCAAGCAAAGGATGTACTTTCCTAAATTAAAAAACACGGTGATTCATCGTCGACACAGCAGACGATAAGAAATGGCCAACGTTTATATTTTACTTACCCTTATCATTGTATGATATTGTATCGATGCGATCGATCGTCGAGAAACTGTGGGTCAGTCGAAGTTCAGTATCCGATTCGACAGAATCCACGCTGCTAGAGCCTGATTTTGTTCTTGGCCGAACACCATGTGCCACATCAAATGTTACCACCGGGATCTTCTGATAAAGGAAAGTAGTTCCGATCTCATGGGTATTGCTACAATTGCCTTCATGAAATACAGATCCAGATACACCAGCAGCTCTTCCAGATTCAGCAGAAGGGCTGTTAGCTTCAGATCCTAAGTTGACATCATGACCCGTATGTCCATATATATTGACCTGGTGGTCTAGTGCAACAATAACTGCATCTCCAGCAACAGCTACACCAACCGCTTCATCACAGCGTCCTATTCGCTGCCCCCGGAAATGGTGGCACGACAGAATCCTCACCATTTCGATGAAAAGTTTTCGACACTCAGATCACGTTTCGGTTCCACTAAAATTGTTAATTCAAATAGATTAATTGAGTACACTCTTTATTAGATCCGAAACTGGCTTTTGAAGCATATGAACAAGACAGATAATAGGCGTGACGAACAGTACTTAAAACATAATTATATTCTTTTAAATTAGAATGTGACTGTTTTACTAATAGCCCTGAACAAAAAATACATCAACAGGCCATACTGCACACCCATGGCCTTTTCATCGAACCAATTAGCATAATTAAATTAGCAAACTTGTAAATTGTGACTAGTAAAAGGTCTAGTTTATATTGCTACTGTTGCTAGTTCAAAACAACCAAATACTTAATATCTATGTAACGTACTGAACGCTCAATAGATCCTTCCCCTTTTCGTATCCCAAAAGGAGCAAATACTCACGTCTATCCTCAACCGATTAATTTGAGACACACACAGCCATGATCAAAACGGAAACGGTATAAATGAGATTAAAAGTTCGAAACTACAAACTCACCCACTGGTATTCAAGTGAAAAACAGGCCACCCCTTACTGGCATCCAGCATATCAGCAACTGCGTAAAAACAAGAAGACAAGCTTATGAATAATAAAACAAGGAGCTTTGAAAGGGCAACTTAGATCGTTAATCGGCGAATTCATAGCTTACCTTATTCCTCCATGTGCCACTTACTTGAGCCAACTCAATTCCACAACTCGATGAACCACCACCAACACTAGCGAGACACGCAATCAGACGACCGGAACCAATAGCCAAGACACAACACAGAGGCAACAGTGAGCCGGTGTCGCTGAGCTGTCAACATGTAGTCCAAATCTTGAGTAGTTTATGAGGATCCTCAAAGCTCCAACCAACCCGGTGGAATAGACTCAACTACCCGACTTTCTGAGAGAAACTCCAGGGAAACTAGGGATAGGAAATCCAAAATAATTACCTCCTTTCCAAAAATAGCAACAACGCATTATCATTATTATTACATAGAATCCACCCTAGATACACCCGACTCTGACCACTGTGGCATAAAACCCGGATCTAACTGAAACTAAACGCGAGGCAGAGTCGGGTGAATTTCGGAGCCATGCAATTGCTAATCCATCATGATTATAACTCACCCCAACTGCACGCAAAGACACCAGACACACAACACACAAGGCCAAAGGTGAAGGGTTTTTTGTCAGGGAGGACACCGGAGAGGAAGTGAGGCACGAATGTATAGAGAGTCACCGAAATTCGGTGATGCCCGTCCCCTCCTACGCTTGCTTGATTATTCCACCACTAACTTCTCCTCTTGCTCTTATACTACCCGCAAAGAAGAGAGACCCTGTGGATAAAAAACCCGAAGAATAATACATTTAATATAACTACTATATAGTCCCCATGTATTTGATGTTTGATGGAATTGAATGGAGCAGATATTCTTCACCCGGTTGATCCGAATAAGAAAGCAGGGAATAGGGTTTCTACTCCGAGACGTTCGGGGAATTCGGGGATAAGTAGGAGAATATTTTATGAAAGTCGTCAAGGTGCGAGGGAAAGCTTAATCTTCGGATTTGGGGTGAAAGTGAGTTGGAGTGGATACTTTCTCGGGTACTTGAGGTGAGATTTACTCAATCATTTCCCCTTCCCGGCTTACTCCTATTATCAGACCAGTCATATCTTTCTTACTCTATGCTCACTCAAAATGGGGCATGGTAAGACAATCGTTTTACACAATACAATTTATTGGTAATTCATGCTAGTTCTTCCATCGATTTTTAGTTTAGAAAATACCCGAAATCAAAATGCCGTAATAATTCCCTGTTCCTGGTATTTCCACGGATTAGTAACTACTGCCAGAGGCCAGAGACACACCCCTCAAACAGAAATAATTAAAATGTCATATTGACAATGATTAAAATATCATATGCACATGCAAATAATAACCTTTGGTTAAAAACGACACCCCCGTGGCCCTAAATGAATTTGGCAATAACTCTGTAAGCCTTATGCAGACGAACTATTTGGTGGTTATATCTGCGATACCGTTTCCTTTGAAGGTTACGGAGCTGACCTCCTTCTATCTTTAAAAGCACATTTTCTGTAGAAGTCTGTTCCAGTAGCATACAATACAAAAATTTCTACAATGTTGGATCATGCATTTTCAATAAATTCTGGGACTTGTGGTGCCAACCTTCAACAAAATTTGATGTTCTAGGTACATCAAATTCTTTACTCTATCGTAGACGTTCCAAAATGATTTGTCAAATAAAGGCTCCGAAGCTACTGTTCCAACATATGTATTTTCTCAGACCTAAACAGACCTAATTCACCAATCTAAACTCTAAAAACAAAAAAAATCTAATTTGCCAGAAGAGATTTTACATTTTTTTGCATTTGCCATATTTGCATTCGGCACCCAAATTTTTTTGCCCTCCTGGTTTAGGTAAATTTGCCATTTGTGTTTTTGCCACAGCGACATCGAATCGATGAAATATGTTCCTTAATATCGGAGCCAATCGGAGACGGAGGCGGCAGATCCAACGTTAAAGTTCAATAGGATTGTAACCGATAACCGTGAGGCATGAACTTATAACCAGCATGTGGACTATGGAATGCTTATTTTAGCGTTCAGAGTTCGGATGTTGTAGTTATTTAATACCAAGAAATATATGTGCTAAGAAATAGAATAGTGGTTGCTTTCACGTGTTCACATCCCATGTTAATTCCCATTTACAGCCCAGGAAAAAATTCTACCTCATAGAGTGCCGACAACAATAAAATTTAAAAATTAGTTTGATGAAAAAAATAAAATGGGCAAGCCTTTTAAGTTTATTCATGTTGATTATTATACATCCATTGCATCGTAAAAGATAAACTCAATGGGGTACTACGATAAACATTCGTTAAGTAACTACATAGAAATGCAAAGATAAAAATCAACAAATGGGCTTTATCATCAATTCAAAAAAAACTTTATTTATTTATCAATTCAACAAAACTTTATTTATTTTCCAATTTTTCTTAAGGAAAAACTATAGATGGTTTATAAATAATTAGAGTACACAGATAACAGGTTGACAGGTTTGGTATTTTGATGGTCACATAGATTTGTAAATGGTAACTCAATTAAATATGACTAAATTTATGTTCTAGAGTTTCCGTTAACAAAATTCAAACTTCCTGTACGGAAAATCTTGTTAAACACTTTTGAGGGTTGGCCTTGACTAGGAATACTTTTTACTAGTTAATTTACTGTAGCCGATTTTTAGCTAATATCCCAGACGAGAAAAATTTCGATAAGCTTAGCCCAACCATTTTTTACGGAAATATGCTGACTCTTCATCCTTGTCGCATTTGTTGACAAGAACAAACGCTTTCAAAATCCAGAATTTTGCTTTAGTGATTCCATTCCTATACGTTCGTTACATTGAATAGATTGTAAAATTTTCCAATATATTTTTCCCACTCAAAATGTTATTAAACTGTTATTCATATAAATTTACCTGTTCAATCAAAAACATTCTGTACCCCTCCTATATGTATTACCACCCTTTAGAAATCATGAAATTACCATCCATAATAATTGTACGTAACTAGAAACAGCAAGCTTTAAAAACTTCTAAAAATCGTTTCTTTAGATAATTTTACATTTCACGATAACTTTTTCTAATAAACTTTATTGCCCCTATATCGTTTACCTCATTTTATACGGAGAATAATCATAATTTAACAACTTGTCCAAGTTCCCTGCATAAAATATATATTTTTAGCCCCACTGATCAAGTTAAAATCTACACTATGATTCCATATACATGTACGTATGTCTGTCCGTCTGTCTGTTTGTTTAACTATTCATCCCCCCTGGATAAATTTAAAATCTGAAAATAGCTCTGTAGCTGACGCGACAGTCACTAACTACTTCGACAAGCTCTGACGGATGAAGTCTTTGTGAAAATCTCCCTATTTCTCGAATCTAACTGAGTTACGGTGCAAGTGATCATGAGTCGGATAAATACTAAGAATAATAGGACGTGACGGTCACAAATTATAACAAGAGTATTTAATTGCTACTATCAGGAAAATTACAACAAACAATTTACTTGGAGAAAATCTAACTATCTGATCTTTCTCTCTCTAACTCCTGAGTCCGACTGACGAGAGAAGATAAAATTACCCTTCTTCTCTCCTCTCACTTTCACATTTCACACAACAAATAGTTTCCATAGTTACAATAATCAGATTCAACGGTTTCATAATTCATGTACAGATTTTAAGTAATAATTAACTAAATGCATTATTGACTCGATGACATGGTCCCCTCCGATGAAGAATGTTCGAGATCTTCATCTATTTTGTGTACATCGAGTTTACATAGCTTTGCCACGGGTCTTCGGTACGTCCCACTGCTGGTCTTAACCGTCACAACTCGTACCTGTCCGTCTGCGCCAGGATGTACTGCTATCACTCTTCCCATAGGCCATAGGTTACGTGGTCCATCATAGTCTGCAATGACAACTACATCCCCGACTTTGATAGGGATTCCAGCATCGTGCCACTTGCTTCTTCTTGTCAATGTTGGCAGGTACTCCTTGATCCACCTCTTCCAAAAGTGATCAGTTAGCCTCTGTACGATCCTCCACTGTTTTCGTCCACTAAACTCTCCATCATCAAATGCTCCTGGACTCGAACTCGCTCCTGATGATCCAATCAGGAAGTGGTTGGGGGTCAAACTTTCCGGGTCATCAGGGTC
>JAQFYM010000957.1:0-44130 GCA_034694785.1 Agrenia bidenticulata
AGGTCTAAGTATCACATCACAACACAGAAACTCATGACACGTCCTGGTTCAAATTCAAAGGTCAACATAATAACATCCACAACAAAGAATAATTTACAAAGAACAACTAAACGCTTGGTAACCTTTAACCTACTGGGCCTGGCCCGTACAGAATCATACTAAAACAAACAATATAATTCTATCAAGTTTTTAAATGTAACGAAGAAGAACTGAAAAATTTGGGTAAATCGAATTTATCTACCGATCTTATTGGATGTACTAATAAAATAATTGAATTCAAAATTCCCCAATAACTATTTCTTGCATTCCCTGCAACCGATCTATAAACATATTTCTGTATAGGAAATTAAAAATATTTCTGTATACAAATTCATAAAAATATACACATAATATAAGCTCATTAAAAGCTCTCTCGTTCTTCTGCGATCAAGGAAAATGATCTAGTTAGTAACTCTACTCTAAATTCGAGCCCATCTCCTCATTCTCAATGATGAAGTCAGTAACTCTGATGAGACGAGAATCCCTCCAAAACAAAGCTATCGCCACTTGCCACCATCCTCTCGATTAATTATTGTGATGAGAAAAGGCTCAGAAAATAAAATATCCAGCCCAATGTTGAATACGAATGTGAGCCCTTGAGATAATAATTACGAAGGCCTGACATTTTATTTCATTAATACATCTCCCCTTCCAATTGCACAATCTTCCTTCTTTCTGAATATCCCTCCTTGTTTGTCTCTACTAAAGAGCTGGTTTGATTTCACATTCAGAATTCAGAGTGTTCTGTATAATCTAGACGTAGATCCGGTTGCTGAGCCTGTTAATAAAATAAGAAACTCGATTGCCAACCCTTTCCCTTAGCTATTTTATGAGTATGAGCAAACTCTCTCATGAGACTCATGACTACATGACATGAGCTCTTCCATTGCTCATTCAAGAGCTCGGACTAATTTGGAGCTCGAAAAACTTATTTCGTAATCGGTCCCACTCCACACAGATTATCCTTAAGGAGACATTTCCTAATTTTCATCACATCTCTTTCACTATACCTTAAGACAAAAGAGTAACCCCCTACCATCAATTGAGATATTTACTAATTTTTCTAGTACAGTTATTTCCAGTTCATTGCTAATCCTGTCCCTCATTCCTCAGCTCTTTCCATCCACTCCACGAGATTTGATGAGGGTTGGATTTCAAAATCAGTTTGGAATAAAGACTTGTAAAGCCCTATTCAAAGGGACAGGATGAGCACGAGCCTACTTTTCATGTTCTTTACACACAAAAATTATGCAATATTTTCTACAACCAACTTCAAATTAGGTTACCTAAGTACATTGAGTCTTTTTAATTTTCTATTCCTGTTTCTAAATCCTTGAGAGGTGAGGACAAATGATGGTTATGAAATCCAAGCCAAATACTACCTGCCTGAACCTGAGCCTTTGAATATTTTCTTGCATTGCATTTCCTGGTTGTGCAATTTCACTAAAATAATATACCATCAACTGTCAACTCTTCATCGGCTCGGTTGAGTTGAAAAAAATATGGAGCTGTCTGAAATTCAACCAACGGCTGACCAAGACCGATAAATGTGAAACAAAAGAAGGTGTTCTGTCTGTTAAGTGGATTTTTTGCTCAACTCTAGTTCATGGTAGAAATAATTCATGAGACAGGAAAAGTGATCAATTCTGTAGTCAAATATCATACTTGTATTTGTATATTTATATAGATGGATTTGACAGTTCAGTTGGCAAGATAATCTAGTCTATGAGCTTATTTGTAGTGTATAGAATAGAAAGGAAATTGGAAATAGTTCAAGTAAAATCATGAAATAATTGAATGCTCAATAGGAAATAGAATCAAACATAACATAAATATTGCTAAAATATTATTATTGTTATATTCAATAACAAAAACGGTAAGTTAAAATCCACATAATTTTGTTGATTAAAAAAAGTCAAACTAAAGCATAGGTATAAAAAGAAAAATCCCCTTTTGTTCAAGAGCCTATAACATAGCAATTATAGTAGAACCAACAGCATTGTTCCTTTGTATTCAGTTGGACTTCCTTGTGCCACTGCTGCCGAAACTCTGCAAGATAAAAGTCATAAATTATAACGTTGAACGTGCGTGATCGGAAAGTTTTATTATACAAAACTGTCAGTGTTCAAAGTACCAGTTTCCAAGTCCTCTTTTCACCGTTGCACTGCTACCAAGGCTCTTTTTATTCCTTGTGGTAATTGATAAGCAAGAATCTTTCGCAGCACCCTCATCCAAATCATTGTGGTTGGGAGTAGCAGCAAGGGGTAGGCAGGGACTATATACAAAGATATTTATTAAACATCACAGTTACTAATTATTAACCAAGTACTATAACTAGATATCCAATCATCCCCTCCTCCTTGCTTTATAAATACTTAGAAATAAAATAGATTTGAGGCTCCGGTATAGGTGAGGAAAGTGGATGTTGATGTTTGTTTTATTATCTATGTTCGATGAATCGTCCAGGGAAAAGGTTCAGCCCATTTGGTAGTCGTGTATGATGACGTCATATATGGATCTTAGCTCTCGTAATTTACTGATTGATAGCCTCAAACTATATGTTTATCACTTATCAGTTGTCCTCGAACAAATCCGGATGGCCATCATGACGCATCCCTTAAAGTGTGGACCAGCAAGGATGATTTGATGTAAAATTTTGCCTTTTATTTGTTTGCATAAATAGTAAACTGTTAGTGAGTATGTTTGTTGTAGCCATGCTGCTATGCATTGGTACACCTACAACTTCTTCCAGCCATGATAGGTTACGATTTCAAGTTGAATGATGAATATAATTCATAGGCATAAAAAACTGTCTAGACCAGATTTGAGACTATAAGTTTATGATTCAGGCTTTTAGGCATTAATTAAAAACAGTTTAATATTAAGTTACCTAAAAATGGACCTATTACACAACCCGGTCTGTCAAGTGTCATCTAATTTTTGTTTCGTAAGCAATTACTATTCCTTATAAAACATATGGTGATAAAATTTAAAATTTAAATATTTACAATTTTTATTCTGCTATGAGGATTTTGTGAATTTCTTATAATACTCAAAATAAAGAACTTTTTTATAGTATGATTATGTTTTAATAAAAATAGATCACTCCATCACGTTGAACTAAGCTGTTCCTTTTTATATTAAAATAGTTAAATTAAAACGTTTTTATTGAAAAATAGTAACTACAGAATTTAAATTGTGTTATGAATGAAAAAATCAAAAAAACATAAAATGACAATATTCTTACTCTTTCGTTTATTTCTTCATGACTTTCATATCCAGAGACTGTCTCATCTGGCGTTTTTGGTTTTGTATCATTTCTGCTATTAGTACTTTGCACAAAAGCTCATCAAGTATCGTGTCTGGAACAGAACTGTGAAATTCAGACACTTCAGCTTGTCTGGTATCTATGTGTAAAAATAAAGATTTTTTAGGTCCTATAAAATAAAAATTCAAATTTCTATGGCTAATCAGTACTACAAAGTAAACTTATTTTTTAAAGACATAAATGTGACTGACTGTTGACTAAAATTGATAGGTAAAGACAAGGCCTTTGTTGGAAGGTATTTTAAGCATAAATAATTATAGGATGAACACCTGGGATTCTATTATTTAGACGCTATAGACTTTATAAAAAAATCTTACAGGCCGGTTTGATCTTTTCAACACTCGTAATCTGTACTGTAGTTATTAAGAACATATTATTCGGTAAGGTGTAACGAACCGGAGGACAACTGAATAAGAAACGGGTTTTAACACAACCTTATATCACTGCTCCTGTCGCTAACAAGCCAAGTGATCAGTCCTTCCTTGCCCTTCTTTCTTCAATGTGTAGCTTTTTTTTGGTGTATTGAAAAGTTCGAAAGAAATCAGTAATTTTTCTCCAAGACGAACCTGCTCTGATTATTATTAAAGCCTGGGAAAGTATCCGATTAAATTCCGTTTATTAAAAAAACGATGAAGTCTCAAAGGTTAAAACTCAATATGACATCAATTTTGTGTCTCGAACTTCTTCCTTGTGACCGTGGGAATGTCCCCTGCAAAAAGGTGGCCACTGTCCACCTTTGATTCCTTTCATTACTCAGTATTCGATTAAAAAATCATGTACAATCTCGTGGGGCTCATGATGACCAGTCCTTTAGAGTTAAAATAAAAATAATCCAAAGAAGGGGATATTCAACGGTGAGGATGTGAGGTACAAAGCGGCGGATTTTTCTGGAAAGCTGTTTCTGTGACTAGACTGGTTGTAAGTTGACGATGTCCAGTCAGTCCAGTGTGCATTCATTTCACAAGTTTAGGGGCTCATTGATAGTGTTGATCTGGTTCTTTGAAATAGCGTGGCGAGTGGTGAAATCAAACGAAGAGTTGAAAGATATTGTTACTTTGAATAATGAGGTATTGAGCACAATTTTTAAATGTTGTTGTGAATTGTTGCGATTTTTAAATTAATCCAATGTCAGTGCAGCATTTTAAAAGTTAAGAAACCCCAAACTTTCTTTTTTAAATTCTAACTAGCATTTGATTCAATATATTATTTCTGGAGCAGTTTTCCAGACTTTAGGTCAATTGTAAAGCCAGTCTAACATGGGAAAACATATTATGATGAGCCCTTGAAGTCTGGAAGTAGATAAAATAAAATAAATTTGAATCTAATTGAATCATTAACAATTTTAAACACCTTATTAGGTCAGTACTTTCCCCATATTCCTAACTGTGTTTTGAAAATTTTGAAAATGATTCTATAGAGAGTTAAATCAAATCGAAATTAATCTCTCAACGAATGATTAAATTTTAAAACTGTTGACGAATGAAAGATTTATAATTTCACCGTTTGAGACAAGAAACTCTCTTTTTTCGAGAAATTTCGACTAATTTGTAATTAGCACGAATCCTGTAATTAAAACTTGTGTTGTTGGGTGGGTGTACAGGTGGCTTATTGATGAAACTGAAATTCACAGCTGCTTAATTAATTGCAGTAAATTTAGTGTGGTTTTAAAGCAGCTGCATTTACCCCTTTCAAATGTCGTGACAAAGGATATTTTATTTATTGAATACTCCATTGCATGACCAGTACTATAAAACACTAGCACTTTCAGATCACCACCGATTTGCATTTAAATTATTTTTAGGACTATCTGCTAGGTCTAAAAAATTTTGAAGCGGAGGTAATTAATTAAAATTCCAAAAGTGAAATAAACATGCAGATTTTTGATAATTGAGAAGAAAGGGGGTGATTCAGATCCATAATCTGAAATCTCATCCGACACATGAAGGGAATCAGTAGCTGATAAATGCTTGAAAAATGAGGCGAGTTATGTGGCTTGAAAATTTTCTGGCATTTTTTCAAGCATAAATTATTTTTAGTTTCAACTGCCTATCTTGTCAGTTAGTACAATATTCCGGAAATAGAAATCTAAAATTCTAACCCCGATTTTGAGGGCAATACTAACTAGTGTTAGAATCGAATGGTTTCTCTCTGAAAAAAAAAACAAATTCACGAAACCTACAATGTTCATGTATGCCAAATAGTAATCGCATGCCTAGGCTGTTCGGGATTTGGGAGGAACTCGATAATTTCATTATTACCATCTCATGTCACACTCTATATCTACCATGCAATGTCCAGGTATCTTGCAAATTATAGGGTAGCTCCAAATTGGCCAACTCTAACCGATTTCGCAATGGCTTTAATGCTCATGATGTTCATTCACCATTACTTTCAAAGTTTCAACTAAACTTGAGTCTTGGAAATTCATGACAAGTCACGTGAATCAAATATCACGAGAAAATAATATTCGTCTTTCAGTAGACCTCATGATGGGGGTTAGACATCTTAAATAGGTACAATGAACATGATGATAATAAATTGTGATGGAACAGCTTGTGTACAGTATATTCAGTCACTTTAGGCTTCAATTAAGTGACCACACTGTGAACGATTTTCTTCGGGATTACTCGCTCTCCGCAGGGAAAGTTCTGAAAAGCTGATCACGGCCACGACTTGAGCTGCACTTGTAATGTGACAACGGCTGCTGAATTGAACCAACGTCCACACCTGAGAGGCCAACCTGTGAGTACAACAACTTCACAAGTTAGGGTCTCAGGGAACGGAAATCGGTTCAATATGAAAATCAAAGTGTCCAATAAGAAGGGTTGGTTAAGTTAGGTTTGTGATATTCAGGCCGATTTTGAGCTCCAGCAGACTTCAGCTATTATGTTGATGATGAGTTATAATTGTTATTCATGGTCCAGACACTGCAGAAGAGAGAGGCTGGAGTTGCAGTTGGTGATGATTGAGGATGATGATGAGAGTCATCAATCAGCGCAGAAGTAGTTTATCCTTATAGATTTGCCAATACAATTCAGTCTTGATCCACCAGCCATTCCTTCGAGTTGAGAGGGGAAAAATACTTTAAATGATTTGATTTGATAATCTGTTTTAATTTAACAGAGCTAATATGACTGGGGTGAAGTCAAACGAAACAAACCCTGGAACCTCGTCCCAGTCCTTCTTATCTTTCCTTTTAGTCCTATCACTACTTTTCATTATGTAAACCTCCATGTAATTGTTCTCCGAGTAATAACATACTCTTGTATCATTTCAATTAATTACTAACGCAGAAGCCTTCCTCGACAATTCATTCATTAATTCAGAGTCGATAAAATCCAAACGTGTTATATGGTTGGATTTAGTACAAAAAAAAGTACATTAGATGCTGAAAGAATTTCAGACAATTTCCAATTAATTTTTAATGAACTGTATTTAAAATCTTGGAAAATTGTATAAAGTAGTATATTACTGAACTAAAAAGTTTCCATTTGAAAATTATAAATGGATCGTTTTAAGTGTTTTTTAATCCTTCTTAATTTCTATAATAATATCTCAGATATTAAGACTTGTGATTTTAAAATTAAAAAATTAGCTAGAAGACACAACTGAATTGACTCAAAATAATAAATTTTCATGGTCATGGATGCTTACATAAATAGTCCGAAAAAGATAATGTGATAGAAATAAAAGTTGATATTGCCTAAATTAATGTTTGTCACCATCATTATTCTTGTGTCAGCCAAGGAAAATGCTTGCTGCTAATGCTACGTGAGACCAAAATGGACAAAGCTACATAAACAGGTTTTTTCTGTCATAAATGATCATATCAAACCTCATTCAGTTTATTATATTCAAACTACCCATCATTAGAATATTAGAAACTTGAGACTCCATGAGAAATTGCTCTAATTTTCCGAGTATATAATCTATCAAATCTAAGTAAATTTCCGTCCACGTGCCTTTCATACTGCTAAAAGTGATAAAAGTATATAAACATAAAAGGGTTTAGATCTTTTTAACAATGCATAGGACACACCGGATGTAGGAGTTCATAGGACCTCCAAACCGGGTGAGTTCTCAATATTTAATATCCTTGCACTTAAAACATTAGGGAGTTCATAATTCCTATGTGAAAGTTCGGTGAATGTTAATCAGCAGACTTTAGCTATTTGGTAAGCCATGCTTGTTAAATTTTAATTTAGAATTTTATTCAGTCATTTCCAAGACTAATGATAAATACATTATGCCTTACAAATTCTTCACACGATGCATACAGCAGGGCTGCAGTGATAGAAAAGTTTTAAAAGCTTACCATAAGCCAAGGCAGTCAAGAGTTGACAGTACTTGAGAAGGTTCATGAGCTATGTTCTAAGTCTTCGAATTGGGAAAATATTTATAAAGTCTATCACATGGCCGTTTTTTGGCACACACTTTTAGGCTTTGTTTAATCGCTGGCTTATACATTGAAACGGCGAAAAAATCGTGTATGCCTTTATTTCGTTGATTTTGAATGCTCCTTCTCCTTCTTTCTGGGGTTAATGGTGTCCACACTATTAAGTATTCTTTATATTCAATCCCACTATCAACAGATACAAACAAAGGAATGGAGAAGAAAACTGCCTTGTCGTTCTCGAAATTACGAAGCCTGAAGACTTGGAACCTGGCAGCCTTGTGAGCGAAACCAGAAGTGAAGACTAAATGCAATCTCCTTTACAATATGCAAATAAATGATAAAAATAAAACCAGGAGCTTGGAAGTTCCAGGGCTTTTTCAGCATTGAGAGAGTGTGAAATGAAATGCAGATTGCAGATGCACTTTTATAAGGAAGGAAAAGGCTTCTCAACTTGTGAAAAGTTGACTTGAGCCTAAAGCCTTAAGTCTTTTACGGAATGAGTATGCATTGATGTCCATGGAGTGTGGAAGAAAAGCCTTGCAAATCCAGTAGACCTTTGAGGATTTTTCAGTAAACAAAAAAACCTAGCTAAAGAGGAGTTAAAACGTATAGTATGAATAATAATAATAATGTCTGAAATCTGAGAGTATACTCGTACATGGATGGAAAAAGACGTTGTCCAGACAGAACAAAGTCTCTTGGAAAGATATAACATAATATGGAATTAAAAGAGAGGATAGAGAAGAAGCAGCAGCAGCAACCTGAATTCATTGAAATCCGCCTGGAGTGAAATAAAAAGCTTTGGTAGTTCTTAGTAAGTAGCATTAGTGTAAGTAAGTTTAAGAAAGATGAGGGAAAAGGGGTTAAGAAAGGAGATAAGTTATTCATCATGCTCACTTTTCTATAACGGTCAACTTCTTCAAGATGATGAGGATGATGCTGATGAGCATGATGAGGATCAGGCGAAAAAACTAAGATTCGATTGGACTGAAGTGGAGGGAACTAGTCGACGACGAGACGAGTGGCCGTTGCATATTTTTAAACTCAACATCACCACATCTTTCTTTGAGATTACAGACTCAGCTCTCTTTACAACATCTTATTAAATAGAAACAATCATACTCTCTTCAAATCTATTTGCAAAGGAAAATTGAGGGGGGATCTTGGGGAAAATCCTAGCTCAACTCATTTTTCTACTATAATCTGGGTGATCTGGGATGAAAGGGACTCATGGGATTAATCGTCTAGAAGGCCTCCGCAAATTCGATTAAGTTTTAATAGACACAGATCCATTTTTAATTCTATAGGTTTTTCAACACGAAACTTACCAAAAATTATTCCACAATGATAACTTACATTCCACAAGGGATTTCCATCAAGGCCAATGTTTATTATCAAATAATTATTTTTAATTAATTGAACTAAATATCCAATTGTTTATGAACTTTATTTTCATTTTGTATAGGATGGATTTTTATCTCGTACGTAATGATCTCTGTAGATAACTTCAGGTTTAGACGACTAAGCCTAAAAACGAAACTCCAATTCCCTTTGGTTTTAATGATTTTGCCATTTTATGACTTTTAGCCAGTCTGTGGATATTTTTTTAGATCTGAACTTAGTCAGAGACTCGCTAATCTACAAGGAATCAAGTTCGGAATATCTCGCTCGCTAGCTTCATCATCTCAGCTCTCTTGCCCTGAATCCTGATAAATGCCTTTTTTAGTATCACTTTGTGCCTGAGCTATTTCATATTCTCCTTCTCATTTGGTAGCTAGTCGTCACTCGTGCGTTTTTAATGACATGTATATGGGAGATTATTCAAAGGATAGAGATCTTCTAGTCATGGATTAAAAGTCGTTGTAAGAATTATTTTTCAACCTTTTGTTAATTCCTTAGTAAAAGCACCTTGGGTTTCAGTTTCAGTGGTGGGATCAACATCTTTGTGAGTTGTTTAAGAGCTTGAATAAATGTGTTTCACTGTACACTTTAAGCATTGTGTTTTTCCATTTCCAGTCATGAAAAGGGTCTGAATTTGATGCCTTGGGAGGTGTTTAATTTCCCATTGGGACTTACCTCCTTAGTTTTTTTTAAATCGGGAGTAAGCTATAGCTTGTGTTTATACAGGTAGCTTGGTCATTTTGGAATTTTATGAACGCTCAGCTTAGGAGTAACTTTAATTATGGGATTAAATGGCATCATACTTTTGAAAAAATCGACAATTGATCTGAAATCTTACAATGCCCTATTTTATTTCAAAAATCGTATTTCATATTCAAGATATTCAATATTTGTCCCATAATAGATGAGACCAAAAACACAAAACTATATTTCTAGCCATTGAGGGTAGCCTTAATATTGTCAAAGGGACCATTTGGAACGGTGAATATAAAGATGCCAGTATAGTCAATTATCTATTATCTCCTTAAGTGCCTGGCGTGTGCCCCTAATTTTGAAAGGAAAATGAAATACGACCCTTAAGCGTCAGTGGACTCTAACTACCTGGCTGATACGTTGTATGATGTATTACCCATGATATTGAATGGACCCTAACTGTTTCCATGTTTACGAAGAATTCATGAAATAAAAAGCCATCGTGGAGCATTGAAACCATACCAATTATATTATTAGAACATGAGATGTGCAGGGGATAAAGCTTGGGTCAAATAAAATAATTTAAAAAAAATCGCACTGCCACTAAATCATCAGTATGAATTAAAGTAGGTATGCAATGTGTTAAATAAGTAAGAACAACATAACTGAAGAATATTTTCTCATCCATCCATGTATTACAAAATCCAAACTCAACCTAGGGAAACAAAATCATTCATATCTCAAAAAATTGGGCTAAACATTCTAAATTAAGTCAGTAGCAGTGGCGTTGGCTGTTGTGTGAGATGTGAGGGGTGGTGAAATTTTAAAAGCAGTATGGATGATGAGTTAGTCCATTTTAATTAAGTCCTGATACTTCCGTATCTCGAGACGTGTTGGTTTGATTCAGCCTTTGAAATTGCAGATTGTTGATTATCCTCTGAAGTCTTGCGTTTTTATTCGTAGGAGATAAAGTTGCAGTCAATAGGCAATATTTTCAAAGGGAAAAATCTTTCAACAGAAAAGTGATTGGAAACGGAAATTTGAGACGGTTCGGCCTTCAAAGTTCGTTGGACTACAACAGGATAGACTGACTAGGGCAAGAGATTATAAAGTCTTGTGAAAAAAAATAGCTTAGGGAATAGGTGAGCGACATAGGTAATTGAACAAGGTGGTGCAGAGTCAGACAGAGACAAAGTGTCAGATTTGAGTGCAGGAATTATTTATGTTGAACTCCAGTTAAAGTATATAAGGACGCTCAAAGATTAAAAAAAATAGTTTAGACTGCTCCAGGGCAAATGGATGGACGTTTTATTTTATGAGTTGTTCATAAAGGCGTCCAGATTTTTCCAATGTCTCCTAATAGCTTATGCCTTGCTCCTAGGAGTTGTTATTCATCTCATCGTAACCAACACAGTTAAATACTAAGTGCTCAAACCCCGACTTCCTTTGTTGATTTTAGTCACAAGATTTTCAATTTTAATATATTTGCAAATTCCCCTCTACATATATTATCAATTTGTATTCCAAAGTTCAATATAGAATAAAACAGAAGGTTTAAAGTGTTGTCATGTATTTTTAGGAAAACGTTCTGCATCACAAGTGAAATGTTAAGCAATCTCTCGATAGTCGAGATGACCAATTTCCCGGTCTTGGTGTGCGGCTTTATAATACACAGGCCTTCAAGGGTTCTCGAAAATCCTCCAGAATCTCAGAGTATGAACCATTCGGCGATTCATGACGCTCCCCGAGAAAGTTAGCAAGTTGTACAGTTGCGCCGGTTAGATGTAGTTCTAAACTATACAACCTACTACCTCACACTGAGACCGTCATTTAACTTCGGGGTTCTCTCGAAGACTCGAAGAGAAATCCACATCATCGAGGTTCATTTCCTTTGAGCTTGTTGGATTTTTGTTCGTATTGTAAGTTAAGCGTACAATGAAAGTGGAAAAGATTAGAGGACTTTAAACTTGCATGCATTATTAGACTGCCTAGATTTTATAGATCTGGACCTGGGTGTGCTATACACTACAAAGATTCTAGAGAGAGAGGAACACATTTAGATTCACAGAAAGGCTCCTTACTTTGTTCATCTTTAAGACATACATGTAAAACACATTAGCAGGTCAACTCGTTACTGGAGTCGAGTGGATTCCCTCGGGGTATTTAACAAGGGAAGATTTATGAGAGGAGTAGTAGCGTAAGCTTTACAGAAAGGAAGGTGGTGGCTTGGGTACAAATCGTATTAACCGATTGATTATAATTACATGCAACTACTAGAGGGACAAAAAGCACAAGCTTCAACTTTACCGAGATTCCAGATGAAAAGAAGGATGGGACGGGATGTGTGACAAAAACTGGTGGAAAGCTAACTCATGCACTAAGGGAACTAGGCCGATTCACCTTGGGATTTTCATTTCCCTGGGCTGAAGTAAAGAAATTGACAGACAAGTCTTAGAAAAAACCTACCCTCTTTCCATTGGAACGATTTCCCTTACACGAAGAAGCTGTAACATATATTGGGTTAGTAATGAACACACAATATTAAAATTAGTACCCCCCGCATGTAACACAAAAAGACAATCATAAGCAATAATGTATTTGTAGCATTATTTTGTAGAAACCGCACAAATTTGCAGACAGTACTGAAGGGCTAGATGCACGACGATATTTTGAGGCGGATCTGACTCTTAAAACTGATAAATTTAGAATTTGTTTTTCTGTAGTGTAAATACTATCCTTAGAATGAACTTGGCCGGCAACAATTTGTACCGAAGTGAACCAATTTTGAATCAGAAGCAGTTGGTTATTTCTCTATATATTTTCGACAACAGAAGAGGCAGGCGGGGGCAGGCAGGCAGCCGGCATGGGGATCTGCCGAAGTGAGTAACATTTCAACGTAGACCCGTCGTACCTAACTTGTGAACTGAAAAATGTAACACAAGTTCGGTTCTACGGGTTTGTGTTAAAAGTTAATTACAATTAGCTCTTCACGTCACACACATTCATCATCATGACATTAACGAGACTTTGCTTGGAGTGAGTCAGTGCGGCGGTCAGGGCATGAAGTTTTGCTGGTAGTGGTGGCTGGCTGATGCTGTTGAAGATGGGTCGCTTGTTTAAGATGTAGTTTTAAGATTCAAAAAGCCCAGGGATCCAATTTGTTTGGAGAAGTACCCAAGTAGGTAGGTAGGTATTATGATAATTACAGTTGACCAAACTCACAACAGCAGCAACACCAAACACGAGCCACCAATTTCTCAAAAGGACCCCTTCGCCTTGTATCCATCCATACGCGAAAGAACCCCAAGCTCTCCGGTACCTGCGTAACAAAAAAAAGAGTTAAATTGTAACATGATAACTTCATAATCTATCACACTTAGGAACAATTACATCGGCAAACACTTCTTAACCCTTTCATTCAACGTCTCGCTACCCTCAACCCTTTTCTAAGGGCTTCCGAAGACCAAGAACCCTTCACTAATTCCCCGTGTTTTTGACACACCTAGCAATTAGGAATGGTGCTTAGACGTGTATTTGGATCAACCTCTCTCGTTTAACTACTTGTTTTATTTACTTACTGAGAATTTAAAACTTAACTTCCTCTTTTCACCTCTTATACATGCATTGGATTAAAAGATTATCGTTATTATATCAGTTTCCTGGTATTATTAAACTAAAACACTGGATTATATTATTATATTTCAACGAGCTAGTTAGTAAGAACTTAATAACAATATGAAAGCTTGCACGCAATGATTTCTAAATGCCAAAAATCTAAAATATTGAAAAATATTGTCAAACAGATTTATTCAAAGTATTTTTTATCTGGGATTGTTTCAATATCTTGTTTGAATGTCAATCTGTTTTCTAGCTGACAAAATTTTTTGATTTTATGACAAAGAACTTAGTAACGAAAAAGAAAAAGTTTCAGCTTTTACTATTATTGGGTATTGACATCTCACACACAGTTTCCAATATACATAGTGGGCATTATTATTCAGTATGGGCAGTCAGTACAACTTCAATCCAACCAAATGTTTAAAAAAAACTTATGTCCCTGCACTTATTCAGAATAATCTTGTATACACCATGAATAGAAGTAAAGGGTACAAATCTATAAGAATAACCGTTCAATAAATATATTGTCAGCCCTTCGTATCAATAAGGAACCCGTGTTCCTCGATCAGTTGGTGTTCGCCCTGCACGTGCGGGTCATGAAAAAACTATGAAAAGGGTATTTTGGCAAAAACCCAAGGGTTATCGTCCCAAATAAGTACACTACCACGACAGTTGAGTTTTCCATCTACTGTCCCTTAAAAGGGGTACGTGCCAAACCCATACCCTTGTAAGCCCTTTTGTAACCCCTTCCCCGTTGTTTTTTTAGGCTAGGTAACTCAACTTTTTTACCCTTTTCTTCTTGCTCAGAGGTCTATTAGGGGTTCCCAATCGATTAGAAAATAACCAATCGGTTCTAAACACAAAAAACTCGGGCGAAAGGTGTATACACATACCAGCATCTGAATCACACTCTATTATATACTAGAACTTGAACATCCCAACAGCATACGACCGGCGGACACATTCCGGTTCCCATTTCAATTTTCGATTTACACACTCAATTCAAGCATAAAAGGTTCCCTACCTCTTATAAAGGTCCGACAAAAGGGTTCTCTCTATCGTAGTTTTGAAGAAGAAAAAATCAGACCAAAAACTAAACCCGTATCAAAGGATTTGGATTTGGACAGCATCAGTAGCTCGGCCAAGCCAAACGAAAGGCTGCAGATGCTTCAAGTATAAAAATAAGCTTTCAATCGTAAAAAAGAGTAAAAGTATATTATAAAAAGCGTTTAAAAAAAGGGATCTAACTATTACACAGCACCACGGAAACTTGAAACCAAGTTGGCTTGCTGCTACTACAAGTAAGCATCAGTTAGATTTTACGGATTCTATTCAACTCTCTCTTTTTCTAAATTAAGGAAAGAAATAATCTCCTTCAAGAAAAATTAAATCTTATGACCAGACCGTATCTATTTGTACCTAAAAAGAGTAGAAACTGGAGAAGTAGCAGATGGAAAAGGCTCCTTCTAAGAATAAAGAGTAAAAAAGTTTTCTAAAATTGAGACAGACCAATAATAGTACAATCTACCATCGCCAATGGATTGCATTAAGCCTATCTGATCCAATATCTTTGGTAAAAAGAGGTATTTTTGTATTGTCCAAAAGTCCACAAGGGTTTACGTCTGGCTGAACCGGCCAATTTAACTTTGACTATCGGAAACCGAAAGAAACTAAAATTGAAGACTGGAAGTTATAGGAAGAACCCGAGTATCTTAAAAATTCAAAGGCGAAGGTATCATATCACACACAACAATACAAGACGAAAGTGAAGGGTGACATTTCTCTACACACAAATACTCACATATGCAACCCCAAGGCCATTATGTCCCTTTAAGATTAGCCAGTCTTCCTCCTTGGATCTTTTAAAGAGACCCTTCATGGATCATTTATTTAATTGTAAGGGATTTCGGTTCAGTCGGAATTGACAACTTAAAATCCACACACTGTCAAATCCTCAATGCTTGATCCTTTAGTTACGAACTGATTAAAATCTACGCAAGGAATAAGAGCATATATTTCCCTCTGTATAAATAACAAACCGAAGATTATCACCAGTATACTCATGTACCTATTCTCCCACACAAACAAACTTTTTCAATCCAGAATTCTTAAGAAATGTCACGGAAAATGAGTTTTCTTCCCTGAGAAGCACATTCAAGATTCAAGATCTGGAACTCTCACTCGGACTGTAAATGTAAATCTCAATGTCTCTTTCCAATGAAAATGAAATCTTTTCCTCAAACAGTCCGAAGAGAAGGACCAAAGTTGACTAAAACGTACCAACTGTGCTATGTCCAATATGACTGGACTTTTTCAGACTCTGATGGCTTTAAAACTGAACCTTACATTACGGAGGTTCTGTTGAAGACGACATCCAAAAGACACGAACGAACTGAGTAGTAGTAACTAATAGTGAGCAAGTAAATAAGTAGGGTCCACTTTTTTACAACTCAACAACCCTGCTGAATGACTACTAAATACTTTGTCTGGAATCTAGAATCTGTAGCAAGGACTGGAGGAGTAAGGGAGAATCTTTCTGTTATGATAGTGACCCCTAATAAAACCTCAGCTTAGGGAATAACTACCAGTAGTGAGTTAAGAGCAGGTTTAAATAGACTAGTGCCCAACGATCCTACGTGATGGGGATAGAGAAATGTGCTTGTACTAAAAATATAATAAGACTCTTGTAATTGCTACCTAAAATACCTTAAATGTTTTTCTTGGAGCAATTTAGAAATCTCCCCACCGACCCACTGCCAACTTTTTACTTCCTTCCTCTACCTGACCCTTCAAACACATCTTTCGTAAGTGTCTGAGGAAATGAAAATATCTCATAACGTAAAAAAATTGTCTGAACAATATGCGTGTCAAAAAATGTCCTTAATGATGAATGTGTGAATGCGTACCTTTTTTATCCCTGAATTCAATTTAGAATTTGCTCGGGAAAATAAGTTTGTTCACAAAATAAATAAGCCCCATCTAATTTCTAAGGGCTAGCAAAATTTTCACACGCTCTGGGTTAAAAAAGTATTTTTAGTAAGTAGAAGGAAGCCACTCAAATATTAGATTCAAGTTCGGTTCAATTATGTACAGATATAGAAGACTGTATAAACAGTAATCTGATGAGAACCTTTTTTAAGAAGAAGGGACTTGGTTTTTTAAGGATCCTTATTTTAGCACCTGCTTTTTTACTAAAACTCAAAACTCGGAAGAATATAAAAAGAGAAGATCATTTATATCACAAAGCTATAAAAGATTACAGATTTCCTCATATGTGTCTAATCACAAGTCCCAAGTGTGGGACTGGAATTTATAGGAAATAAGGGTGCCTCTTCAAGGGCTCCCTCACTCATTATAAATCATACCCTAGCAAAACCGGTAGGGATAAATTTAGGATACACAGATTTTTTAACACTTGGGGCTTTGCTCAGGTAGGGGATCCGGGATTCCCACGATTTGTTAAAAAATGAATGTCCCAACCTGTATTTTTTTACCTTGCAAGTTTTTGATAAATACAGAAACGAAAGATTTTTATCAATTCTTCGGCAAAAAACCCGGAATAAATAATAAATAGTTCTACAATAAGTTCCGGATTCACACAGGTCACAATCTCCCAAAAACTTTAAGGATTATAAGGTAAAACTCTAGAATAAAGAAAAGGCTCTTTCTTTACCAAAGATTTTTTTCACATAATTTTTATATGCCTTGGGAGAGCCGAGAAGAGACACAGATTCACAGTCAGTTGGTGTCTCGAAGTCTTAAAAAACATGACAGATTGGATTTTTTGGTCTCACGATATTCCGACACATCTTGAACTTGAAGAACTTCAGAGTCTCCCTTCCTACCCCTGAGAGACCATAGATATCTATGTATCAAATCTGAACCATAACCAGCTTTCTCCACATTAGAACTCAAACTTGGTCAAAGTCACAATTCAAACCAATTCCAATCAAATTTCCCAAGTCTAGCCGGTTTCTAGACACACTATGCAAACAGAGGGAGATGTTCCACCCAGTCGGTCTGCACCTTTCTTCAACTTCAGACTAACTACTAAGCGGCCCGGAAAGGAGATTAGTCTCAAGTGTATCTGGTACATATAAATAAATATATCATGTACTCTCAGTAAGTCTACAAATATCGCAAATAATTACAAACTGCTCAAGTCTAGCAAGTTGAAGCTACGAGCAGGCCGGGCATGGTCCAAAGAAATTATACACACTACTCTCTCTCTCTCTACACGAGTATTAGTACATGGAATAAGTGGTGGACAAGGAGGATTTCGTGTTCTATTATTCGCTATATAGGCAAGAGCTGGGATGTATAAAAGATTATTATATCGTATTCGCTTGGTAGTAGTGGTGGTATAAATTATTATATATTGTATACACACATACATACACACATACACACACGGCAAGAATAGCAATATCACATCATGAGGTATCGCATCGAATAAGTAATAGTGAATAGTAAGTGCCCTGAGTTTCGCATCGACTCTCTCGAGTCTCGAGCTAACCGACTAGTATTTGCAAATCGCGAATTTCGACCTTGTAACAACCACCAAGCGCCAAGCCACTCAAATCTAGTCAACTAACCCATCCTTTCTGCCAATGTAAAATTACGTGGATATTTTTATGGGAAATATACAATAAATGCCAACCACGTCTGTCTCGTTTGGATAACTTTTTCGCTAATCTTCCTCCTCTCTCTTCTCTCTCTCTCACGGCTCTTTCTTCAACTTTCTACTTCTCTAGTAAAATACATACAATGATACAATATAATTCAGACCTTATATATTTTTTGCCACCGTGTGTGAAATGTCAGGTTCTACCGATGGAACATTAAAATTCGACTTCCTTCCCCCTTGACTTTACCCTTAGAATTTCCCAAATAGAGCATTTAGGACTTGAATGATTTTTAAATTCAATCTACCTATTTACACAGGGGGCTATTTCTCTCGCAATTACATCTTAAAGAATAACAACCACGTAAAAAGAACTATGGCTTAGAATGGGTACTTTCAAAGTGCACTCGAGGTCAAGGCTTTAAGGCTGTACTGTGTGTACAAGTTAGAAAATGGATCGCTTCCGTGTACATACGAATTTATTCTATGTTTTTGTTGCAGCGTAGAGAAAAAAATTTTTGTGTGTTTTTCATGGCTATCCAAGGAAGCAGAAAAGTCCTCATTATTACAGCCAATTAATATTTCATCATTACCCCGATAACTGACGATTTGGCCTGCGCCGAGTCGGCTAGAAAGAAATTCAATTTTGAACCCAACCCATTCAGACTACTTTGTTTATATTCACATATCCAACTCTATATTATAAGGTAGGAACGTTCCATTTCCATTTCGGTCACCTGGTTCTTTCGTTAAACATATGGATAAGGGTGTTTAAAAAAATATACATAAAGTCTGGCTTGGTGTCTAGACTAAATTGTAATAAACCTCGAGTGGTTTTACATTTCCTTACCGCATTACTTAGTTAGTATGCTTGTAACTTGTAGCTTGATTTCCATCATTAATTAAACAAAAATATCCAGCCCTATTTGAATTTTCGGCATGCTCAGATATCGTTATCTGTTCCAGTAATTCCAGGATCTTCAGAACTCATGCCAAACTACTACTGCATATATGTATTGTCTCGGATATAAAATGAAACAGACCATAAAAAATCTAAAGCAATTCTCTTCAAGAAAACAAAACAATACATTATTAATGTATTCGTAAATAAGGGTCTTCCTTAAGATTTTACGATTCCGTTGAAGTCAATTTGTGACCAAGAGGTCAAAGGACTCATCACCAAGGATAGAAGAATTTAAAACTGTCCATTGTGCCATTAGCAAAGGTTTCAGAGATATGAAGACATTTAGAAGTTACGATATTGTTGTTGTGACGATGTTGATGGAAAAACATCTAAATCCAGCTTCCTGTCAACCACATCTATATTATTTTAGACCTGTGAATTTAACCTACGCCCATATATCTCCCTTTGAAGGTAAAAAACTTAAGGACCATAAAAAACTGTTCGTTATGAAGGCATTCCTTACTTATCTTTCGTAACCTTTTTTGTAATAATGCCCTGTCCTTTTTTGAGGGGCTCACTGACTCTAAGAGTATTTCTCATTCCGTTATTTTCTGGGTTTGGATGGTATGAGATAACAATCCCCTGATTTTTTAACAATTCACAAAACAGAACAACGGGACTTAAAGAGATCGTTCCGTCAAAAGAATATTCTAAACATTGGCTAAAAATTGGAATGAAAAAAGTCCTTCAAATCAAAGCAAGTTTAGTTTCATGTTAAGAGAATCTTAAAGCTACATTGTAAGTCCTCACTCGAAATCAAAGGTCTGTAACTGTAACCACTGAATCCTATAATTTTCCCACGAGGAAGTAAAAAATGAATATAAAACTAGGGTGTAAATCATGTTATTCATTCATGTAAATCCTAAGGCACTAGATGAAGAAGATTTAAAAAAAAATGAAGCAAGTATTTCCTTAATTTTAAATCAGAAAAAATGTGAAAATAACTTAACAGAGAACCTTTGGGTGTTGAACACACCTTACTCATAGGTAAAAAATCAGAGGTGGGGAAATGAAGGACTTAAGTATAAAAAATAACAAAAAAAACCTGTAGAGCTGATTAGAATTTGAGCAGTTTATACTTTCTAAAAAAAATTGTAATTTTAATCTCTCTGAATTTTCAATATATTTAAAATCGAATTGATTTTGGTAGTTCATTTATTTTTTTAGTTTCTGGTACATTATTTTCTAGTTAAAATCGTTTACTTGTTACGTTAAAATGTTCAGTAATATGGAAATGTTATTGTTTAAAGCACTTCGTTGTTTTTATTGAATATGTGCTTATTGTGAAGTATTGATTTGTAAAAGAGCAGATATTTTCCGATTCAAAAATTATTCAAAATCATTACATTGGATTTTGTATTTTAAATAATAAGTTTGCTTTTAAAAATGCATTAATTTTTTTTGTAAAAAAACTGGGATAATTCAGAAAAAGATATTTCCAACATTTAACCTTAATAAAGCATAATTTTTAAATTTAAGTTTATCAAAACATTAAGTGTATCGAAAAATTTCTTTGATAAAGTTCAAATTTCAAATGTAATAAATGACTCAATCAATTATATATTCTTGTCGTATTTAAAATAGGGTATGATATTTTAAGATGAATTTAATTCCTAGACTTTTTATATCACAAGTCCAAATAATAAAGGATATTGTGACTTCATTAAATATTTAAATGAATTAACGAACCACGAAGGTATCAGTTATCAGTACACGGACAAGAAATTTAGCTCAAGACCATAATATTGTTCAATGATATTCAATAATGCAACTTGACAACTTAATTTTGATAACTCATCAAAAAGGACGTTTTATGAATAGAAATTACGAAATAGCCAAGTATTGAAGCCTTTTCCATTCCATTCCAAGTCAAATTACTTTCCAACTTAAAAACCCTTTCCTTGTAAACCATTGTACATTTGACAAATAATTGCCAAACAATTTCACTACCCTCATGTCTGATCATAAGCATGAAAACAAAGGCATTCAAGCAATAAAACTATTACCCTCGTATTCCTAATTTACAATTTCAAAGCCTATGCATCCACCTCTACAACATCGGCCCAGGAAAAATGCCGGGTTCTGATAGTGGAATAGCGAGGCTGCCTATTCTCCCGTACATTCATCATGGACCCAAGCAAAATGCCCGGGCAGCGAGTAAACTGCTCGTCTAGTACATTTAAACTTTCTAAGGTGATCCCCAATATAAAAGTATAACCTAACCGGGACTGAGAAAATGAAGTCTACTAAAAACAAAGGGGACGACTAAATCCTATAGGCAATGCTAGATTGAATATGATTTGATTTCAAGAGACTATAAACGAGTGGCTTGGCTGGTTGGTAGAGCCTCTTGGTAGTAAATGGTAAACGAGTTTCATTAATATTTACAACCCACAAGAGTCCTATACCTTCTGCCCACCGGCTCTTTCGATTCGACTCAGCATTCACTCAGACTTACAAAGGGGTGAGAGTTTTTTTTATTTCTTGTACAAAAATCATTTTGGATTGAGTGGATTCGAATAAGACCTTTTTCATTCCTGTACAAAATAAAAATCTGATAGGTAAAAGTAAAATATTAAAATTATTCTGATTTCAAATTTTCTTCCTATCACAGAAATTAACACTCAGCCTTCGCTAAGTATTTTTGGAGCATCAAGTGGACTATTGACTGAATTATCCCTTGAATAGAAATTAGGCATTGGGTAACTTAAATTGAACCCTTATTCAATAATCTAGCATAAATGTTAAAGATAATGTTAAACATCGAATTAGTTTTTAACCAGCGTTCGGGTTTAATATTGTCGATAAAAATTCCCAGTAGATTTGAATGCATCAGGATTGAGGAATTAAAACCCTTCAAGGAATCTTAAAACAATTTTGATTATCCTTTGATTTACTCCTTAACATATTAGGCCAGTTCTATTTAATATTCTGGCTATTCTACAAGTGTAATAATATTGATTTTTGTAGAAAGACTTAATCCGGATACCATTTATTTGAAAATAGACCGGATCTAAGCACCTTGTACTGTGCAAGGTGATTAGACTATTTATTACAAGTCTTACAAAGTGGTCAAAAAATAAATCGTACCGGCAATAATCGGTTTGAAAATGAATACATAATATCTATACTTATATCAGGCGATAGTATAATTATGTATCCAATACAAATTTCCAAGGAACACTTTTTACAACACAAGTACTTTCTCGGGTTAAACCTTTTAAAATTCCATGAAGTAGTTGGAAAGTCACACTACTAAACTGTTTGCACACTCAACAAGTGGTCAGCGTAACTGACCAGCAGAATTTCAGAAAGTATTGGTAAATGAATATATACGTACATGCATACGGGAGCAGGTACAGATATTCAGGCCTGAGTCACAAGGATGTCATCACTTGGAACAATTGATAGAATTTATTCCCTTTCAACCCAAGTTCTCTCCATCCGTTTGTTCAAGCTCCGAAAAGAATAATCCGGCAAAAGTTTATTTCTATGTGTAAGTTTATAGAATAACTATGTTCAGCCTTACGTACTTTGGCTTTAAGTCTTTAAAAAAGTGACAGAAAATTGTTGGGAAAATTTAAGGAATTTTGTTGCAAAGGGTTAAATTATTCAGAATTAAAATGTCAAAAAATATTCTTCTAAAAAACAGTAATAGGAAATCCATGAAAAATGAACCTCAACGGCTTTCTCTCTAGACGAAGAGAAAGGTGAAACAGGGAAACTGAAACTGAATTAGAAACTAACGTGCTCGTAATAAATGAAAATGAAACGTTCAAAAGAATCCCTCAGTCCGAAAGGGGTAAAAGTTGTGAAAGACTAAGTGGGTGGGGGTTTAGGGTTTGATTGGTAAGAGGGATGATGCGGATGATAATAATATTAGAAGGATGACGTAAGGGAAGGGGTAAGAGGATTGTTGTGTTTGATATAAAAAAAAAAGAATGATGATGTAATTGTGTGGGAGCACCTTAGCAGATCAAAGTCTGATTCTGAACTGAGGATAGTAAATCGGCGGAAGGTTTTGCTGGAGAGTCAGGGTGCACTTTCTTCCTTTGGGGTGTTGGATGGGATGGGTGGCTAGAGAATGATTATTGAGTTGGGGCGGAAACCCAGACGGGCATAAGGAGGAGTTGTACTAAAGGTGTTACCCTTTTACCTCCCGGGCTCACTTTACTTTCTTCCTAATCCTCACTCTCTGTTTCTCAGTTTTGGATTCTACATTCACATCATCAGCATCATCATTCCTTCACGCAAACACGTCCAATCCCTATCTTCGTCAATGTACTAAAGAGAGCTTTTTGGCTTTAGGGACAGGGACTCGATAATATTATATTTGAGGGAGAAGAGTGAGAGTCAGAACAGAACACTGAACTCGAGAAGCGTTGAACGCCGATGGTTTTTTTATCATTCTTGTGATCATCATGCTGTCTGGTCTGGTTTAGGAAAGCTATGGCAATAACGATATGCTATACTCGCAGTGTATGTGTTATGTATGGTTGAGGAACTACTGGTGGTGATGGTGGTGTAGGAAGGTAAACTTATTAGTATTAGATTATTTAGTTTACATCTCCAGCTTTTTATTTATCAGTGTGTGTATCAGAGGGATAGGTTAGGGCAGTTTATGATACCCCTTTCTCATTCAGCTGGCTTCAAGCGTTCCTGACCCATCCTCAGATTTTGAACCCAGGAGACCTTCTGGCTTCAGTCTTAAAAGGTTGTTGGACTCGTAGGACTTGCTTTTTAGAGGAAATGGAAATGTGTAGACCGACATGGTGCACAGATAGGACCTTTTGGAATTTACAGTTTTTAAAAAGCTGCAAGTAATTTCGTTTTGTTTTTAAATTTTTGATTTCTTAAATATTATCAGATACTCTTTTACTGGAAGCGTTTGATGCCCAAAATTAAGTCACAATGACAAACAATATTCGTAAATTTATTTAGGTTTTTTTTCAGAGTAAAGTAGTTAACCGAAAATGTGTACATTATTTTTTAGTAGAATTGGTTGCTTTTTGCATAGATCGAATCTATGGGAATGAGCATATGTGATATTATAAATTATACCAGATTAAAAGCTACTGTTTATCATTTGGCCTCGAGTCTTTTAGATCTGTATTTTAGGAGAAAATATGAATTATTTATAAGATCCTTCAAAAATGAAGCCTACCTCGTACAACTTACCACTTCCCATCCTGTCGATATTTTAAATCTGGCATTCAACCACCCACAAGTTTCAAAGTATTACGGAAGCACATCGAACTTTTCCTTATTGGAATTCAAATTCATGAACTCACCTTATGGCAGTCCATATTTGTTCCCATAGCTGTAATCGTAGCCAAACGATTCCTACGAACGATAAGAGTCAAAAATATTCCACGCGGACACAACCTAACGACTCGAGAGTTGAGCCTGACCACAGACGCAAGATTATTTTAAGAATCGTATGCAAATGCTACAGAGATTTTCAGTAAATTTAATCATTCCCATCAAAAGGTGGTGTATAGACCAATTCTTCATCACCTCTGACATTTACAATTTGACAAACCCTGTTATTACCACCCGACGGAATACATGGGATACGAGCCAGTAACTAGTACACAGGTAAGCACACTTTTAATAACCAGCTTCTCAGAACGCCTCGTCTTACACTCGAGTCTTAAGAAATCTAGGATTTCCTCCAGTCAATTGTAAAGCCATGCAAATTGCACTTCGATATAAACTTTACCATTCTCAAACTACTCTTCACCCGGCGAGTAGACAACCTATCCTACTTACCTAGTGCAGTGTAAGCAATGTACAAATACTGTACGTACCCAAGCGCAGCAAGTAATTGTAAGTAATAATGCAGACAAAATCATGGAAGGAAATTCTCAACTAGTTACGTCACAAGTCAATAATAGAATGCTGCAGTACATTAATTCAGTCCACTTCTCAATTTCTCAATGCCACTGACTGCCATAGAGGCACGCGCTCATAAGGACCCAATAAAGTTAATAATAGTCAACTTGCATCGAAATCTAACGCATATTTATTCCACACCTGAAATCCACCTGAAATAATTAATTGTTCTCGATAACTTTTAACTTCAAATATTTGAGCCCTTCACAAGTAAAATGCAAAACTTTCTACCCTAGTGAGAAGTATTTAACTTCCAGAGCTGTAACAAATTGAGCCGGATACAAGACAAGATGCTCATATTCTTTGCAGGTATGGAGGATTTGGATTTGCAACTGGAAAAATATGTTGTGCGTTCTCATGTGCAAGGAAAATACAATGCCATGGCCAACGGCTACAAGTTAAAAAAAAAAAGCATTTCACAATTAAAATGGATTCATCATTAAGAACTAACGCAGTCTAGAGAGTCTAGTCAATGTCTCTTAGTCTTCAGACTGCACACAATAATAAGATACAAACTGCAGTAGTGAGGTGGGAATCAAAATGCAATACAGTCAACAGTGCTAAATGCAGCCCAAGCTTATTTTACTACATAATTTCAACAAGCAGCTTGATTATCTCAATTCTGCCAACCCTTCCATCCCTGTAGCTTGAGGGGAATGCGGACACAAGGCTCATATTAATTTACCCATTCTACCCACCCCTCTTTGATCTAACTCACTGGAGAATATTTTAAGTTATTATTGTAGTGCAGATTCGAATCTAGAATTGCAAGGAACACAGTCAATCGGAGAGTGCAATGGTTGAGCATGCAATTTTTTCTCCCCGTGTACATATCAGCGAAATGACTAAAGCATGAGAGGTGTATAAACAACGCATGTATGTAGGGATATTATATTATAGCTCCACTCACCGTTTATTATTACTCTAGGCCAGCTGCAGCCCAGACAGGGTAGAGTAATAAAAGGGCGAAGTTTGTAACTAACTAACCTTAGCGAGGAGTAGTTTAGTAACCACGTTATAATATATTATAGAAAAGTCAAGTACCTTTTCCTTACATTGCATGTTTGATATTATTGCAAGTAACAAAAGTACAAGTGGATGGATGGACTCTCATGAATTCGCACATGCATTATTATTACATCCCAGTATTCAGGATTAAGGATGGAGTCGGAGGAATATCTCTATAGACAAGTTGCATTCACTTTCGAGCTTTAGAATTATTTTTGAGTCAATCGGGATAGCAAGTTACCATCCGCTTTCCTGGAGGGTGTTTGTTGTCTTTTGCATTTGTAATTTATGCATGCACATTCGTTAGAAAAGGAGAGTTTTTTTATCCGCTTTTGGCACATGAGAGCAAAGGGGCGTTTAGGTGGGACTGATCATTGCAGAAAAGATGTGTTTATAAGGTCAACTCTTTACCTTACTATTGGTTAAATTATAACAGAGTCATCCTCATAGAACAACTGATGCCAGGCCTTTGTAAAGTGGGACACTTGATTGGCAACCGGCCGGTTTGCAGCATGGGTCTTTCTTATCCTAAGCCAATGAATTTTTAACCATCATCCCGCGCTGAGAGTCGTACTCATTTCATTGCAAATTCTCTCGGAAATTCCAATCCCTTTCCAGCTTTATTAACAGAACACTCCCGAGCTTTCGAGAACGACGATACTCTACTATCTTCATTGGAGAAGTTGTTCAAGATAAGGATTATCTGGTGAAAAAATGTTACTCAACACTTGGCACCCTCGCCACAAGAGATCAACATCAACCCTGCTGGGTACAATATAAGATCCAGTGTACTCTTCCTATTCATCCACAACAACACATCTTAACGAATGATCCACAACATGTATATTGAGTACAGCAGGTAGGGATGTTTAATATAAGGTTTAACCCTACAGAGATCACCCCCTGATTTTATTATGCCATGTTTCTACTCCTTTTCTACATATGCATGTCATGCATTGCATATAGTCGTACGGTCGTACCTGCTGCATTCAATTGAACCACCTGAGATTGTAAAAAAAAAGTCGTGATCTATCCATCCAGCATCCAGAGATCTTTAACGGCCATACCACAGCCAACCGATTAGCTGTCCATCCATAACATTGCCAAAAATTCCTAACGAACGATATGACCTCCAATGTAGAAAAGTAGACAATAACACAGTATATCATCCCCTCATTTCATTCTTCTATAAATATGACTTTACAGCATTTGCCTTTCTCAGTAGTCCACCCCTTTGATTCGTACTTTTTTAACCGATCATCTTCAGTTTTCCAGACAAAGGTATAAGCATAATCTTGGATTCTGCCCTGGCTTGAATGTTGAGAAAGTTCAAACAGACAAAATCCCCAACACTTGCTATCACGATCCAGGGGCAGTCAATTGCAATTTGGGTAAAGGTAAAGAACTGAACAATACGTGTATAGTACTAATAATACAAGCCCAACCGAGCCCGATGTGCTTCCTTCATCAATTTTTTTCTCCAACCACAAGGCACAAGGAATGTTGTGTACAAATACATCCATGATCATGTTCGCAACTTTTATTAAACAATAAACGGCCAATGTATTCTACTTTTAACCGCCAATATCTCGACAAAAAATTAAAATGGTCAAAGATCCGTGCTCCTTTGTGGCGCCTACTTGATATGCAAAGCCTATCAGCCATAAATCAAGATTCAATAAGACCTGCATTTCTGTGCATTGCATCCGTTTTAATACGTGGGTAGGAAAATAAAAGTACAATAACATTGTATGTGTCATGTGTCAAGTACCCGACCCGACAACTATTATCTAATACGATAAGACAAACTCTTATACCAACACCTGCTGCAAATTAACCCAAGTGTAGACTAATTATGAAGAAATTTATTGAATCTAGGTGAATAAAAAATGTAATTAGACTAGCATACTACAGGATACGCAGTGTGTGTTAATTGTAGTATGTTTTCTATGACAGATAAGCCAACCCCACAGCAAAGAACACTGGAAGCCGGTAACCCAACCCAGTTCTGTGCCGGCTTAAAGCGTCGAGAATTCGAGATCCACTCGAGTATAAGGCTGTTCTGGAGTCCGTTACTACACACAAACTTCGCCAATGCCATCTTCGTCCTTTGCAAAAAACCATACGAAAGCTGAAATTAGAAGCCGCAGATGGCAAAATCATGCATTACATCTCATTACATCATACTACTCAACCCTATCACGTAACCCTTTCTCAAACACCTAAAGTTTTCAATTAAGGACATCCCTCTCTCGACCTTCTCATTTTCTTGCTCAACCCTTTAAGGCTTTAAAAGTACCCAGAAATTAGTGTCCAAATGGACTTTAAACGAGCATTCTTCTGTTAGAGCTTAGAAAATCTTTTATTATGTACATTGCCTCAAGTGTGGGTTTTAAAAGAGAAGGGCGACTTGGATGTAGTACCTATGGACCCTTTTATCATTCTAGCATTACTTTCTACCCTTTACTGCTTTTTAAATAGGAATGATAAATTAAATACTTGCCATCCAAATATTGTAAAATTCAAATACTATGGAAAAAATGAGTTCATATTTATAACAATGTTGCCCAGTTCCATTATGTAGTCTTATGCCTTGCCCGTACCCTTTTGTCAAATAAAATCTGACCAATTGTCAAAAACTGCTTTGTTGCTAAGCGTAGGCGTAGCCCTGACCACAAGAGGTGTTGACTCCTCACCAGTGGTCACTCAGCAGGGGTCACTTTGTGGTCAATAGAAGTGGACTAAAAGGGAGAAACAATATTATGACACAAGCAACTATTGACTCAAAGGGACAATGAATTCCCTTACTTTTCTAGTACAGTCCCTCCTTTCATTCCTAGTTAGGTTGAAATGTTTTACGAATTTTACGATTCTCAGGTTTAAGATGAGATTGCCTTTAGAATGATGTTGGCTACTACATTTCAAAGATATAATACATGTATAACATAACGTACAATTTATTTTTAAAGGAGGTAATATAGAAGTTTTTTGGTTAGGTTAGAGTACTTGTGATTTAGTGCTGTAACTTGTGTCTCATTATTGTTGCCCTTTTGGGTAGATATTAACAGGCATTTGCTCAGTCTAACTTAGCCAAGTTTGAAACATGGATAGTGAGTGACATTCACACCATATGACAAGAGGGTAACAAGACCTGTTGAAATGTACTACAATGCAAATGGAATTGGAAATAAAGACGTAAGTTGACAGGCGGATAAGGAAGTATGCTTATTGGACCAAGTTTGAAAAGCCCATAGGAAAACTTGGCATTCAAAACATTGTTTGTATACATCAGTTAACAACAATAAAAAAGATCAAGTTTTTATCCGGACTTTGTGTTGCTCCTGAGACATTTTATTCAACCTATTGTCAGCCCTTAGGATTAAACTAAACATAGCATCTTTACGTCCACCTACGCGGGTCTCTGGGGGAAATTTAATTTGAACAGATTTGATCGAGGAATAAATATACATCCAACAAAAGCCTCCAGTTCACCTGTCACTCACCCCAGAGCTTATCAGAAAAAAATAGAACAGCGAGCAGGTTTCTGAGTTCCAGAATTCTATTATAAGAAAACTAACCTAAATATTACACAGGTCATGCCGATGATCATCGTCTTTATTAGAACGCATGGGAACGCATTGGAATTTTAAGAAATTCATGACATCGTGTATAAATAGGAAAACTTATTCGTGGGAGTTCAGGTGTTTTACCCCAAAAAAAACTTGGAATATGAAAACCTTTTTCTTCAATTTACCCAATAATCCATACAAAATCAAGGAGGAAAGGAAGACAAGATTTAAGAAGTTGACGAAGGTGAAATTTGAAGCACAGAATAGTAGGGGAGTAGTGAGTGTTGCATGTTTGTGTGTGGACTGAAGAAGTACCAATATTTTCTATATTCTTAAAAGGTAGTTCATACAGCTACCATAGCTATATGTAATTATCCCTCACATAAGAACACATATTTTCCCCAAAATAGGAAAATATATATTACACGTATCTTTCTATCTCCCTTTAAATTCCAGAAACGACATAACCTTACGCATTACCTAAGCCAAATGTAGAACCCATGCAAGCTGACCTTATCTCCTTATCCGTATTCAATCAATCCAATCCGTAGGAGATCTTTTTCCTTCCCCACTTCCAACCTCACCTTTCCAGGTAGGGAATATCTCTTGTGCAATTTAAACTTATATAATATTTACCTTAAAATACATCCTTACTTCTATTTTGAAACCAAGATGCGAAGATCAGGTAATCTATAAATAGAAGACCTTTTTTCTGAGGGTAGGGGTCTTTTGAAAAAAAAAGTTTACAGGTAGCCTTGTGTTTTCCCATTAGATTCTCCACAAAATTGTCGAACCTGTTTTAGGTTTACTTGAAAACTAAATTGAACTTTAGGGATGAACAAGGTTGTAGATTTTAAAAATAAAGTGTAAAGTCTGTTTAACCCAAAATTACATTCTTCCTCGAAAGAAATAAGAGCCACGAAGAGAGGAGATGAAAATGTCCATAAATAGCTTCCACTTCCAGTTTATTCTCCTGCCCTACATCTGAGGAAACTAAATACCTCAATCTTCTTTACTAAACTATTATCCAACCTTTTTGAAGCTACCAAAATAATGATAGCTATGTTCTCACAAGAGTGACCTACATATATTCATTTCCGAATGGGGTTTATTTACAAAATCATTCAGTACATATGGTCTATGGCAATCTAGCGCGTCGCTTCATGAATCATGAATCAAAGGACTGGAAAATGTTAAAATCACAACCAACTCAGGATCCAATCTCTGAAAAAGTTTTCCGCACATACATTGAGATTTATAATTATAGAGACTGAAAATAAAATGCCAAACGGATATGGTTTTATTTTACACATGAATATTTATTCTGAAAACGTTTTTATATAGAAAATTTGATTAACACAATTGTAAACGTTTGGAAAAGTTTAAAACATAGGAAATACAGTTGACAGTGATTTTATTGTTAATGATTGTTACCATCAGAAATTAATTTGGTATGCATTAAGTACTCTGATGAATCAGAATTTGGAGCCAAAGAAATCGGAGATGATAAATTGAGGTTGTACACATATTCAACAATAACGCATCATCAGCATCTTTTAAATTATAGCCTTTGTAATTCATTGTCTGAGAACTTTTAGTTTGGTTACTTCTTGAAAATAATAAAGCCATAATCTACCACATTCCCTTATCTAAACTTGAAGAACGTAATTGCCTGTCCACGCATCCAATTCATTTCATTCAAGAAAAATGATAACACATAACCAATCCACCATCTACAACTTAAACATCCCCCCGTGAAATCTGATACAGTCAAGATAAAATTCTAAATACAACACAGTTAACCAAAATGATAAGACAATTTACATACTCCCGTCTCCTTCGGTACTTCGTGTATACAAATAATAAAATATAAATCACATTATCTTCCGCACTGGAAGTCCTGGAATGGGTTCGTAAGATTTCATCGTGCTTAAAATATCTTAATCTAAAGGAAGTCATTTATCATACAATCCAGATACCCAATACTTGAAGATCGAAACGAAAACTGATTCTGCATAACGACGTGTGTATGTCTATCTGTAATGTGTATTTAGCTGTTGACCATTGTCGAATGTCGAGACAGAGTGATGGATTAAACAGTCGTTTTAAAATAATCAATCCACCTTATACATGGAGTGTAGAGTTACGATTAAGATCGAGAAAAAAAACATTGAACCGTTTCGAATTACTGAGTAGATCCTATCGCAAACTATCGACTCGTTTGTATTTGTATCAGACAAAAGGAAATGATTTACATTCATTTACATGACTTTGACTTTTGTTCTCTCTCTCATGGTTGCTACATGGTACAGATTGTTTATTGGTTTGTTCACCCTTTAATGTCAATCAATTGATGAATATTATAAAGTCATTCAATAAAAACCATATATTCCTCCTGGGCCAAACCAATAAAGAACAGCCAGACTCCAGGAGTAAGCTATCAGTAAAGGAAGGCTTTTCGATTTCTACAGATTGCAAATCAATTTTTTATTATTCATTTTTCTATTGAGTATTGAGCATTGAATTGTAATAGGAGCTCAGGTCTTTTGATAGAAAGTTATGCATGACATCGAGTTTAAAATATAATGTGCTTATAACACAAGGCTGGGTATGACTGATTTATGTCTACGGACTTTTGTCGATGGAGGATGCAACCGAATTACACATTAATATAATTGTTCAGCAATTCTATAGCAAGAATTCGTAATTAGCTTGAGCTCTCTATTGCATGGGATGGAACGGGCCACCACCCTTGACAGTTTTAGAAATATTTTAATCACTACTAAACTAGCCAAAATTATGCCCCGCAATTCTAACATACTTAATTAAAGGCTAGGCTTCTAATCACCGTTACCACAACGGGTAAGTGGGTAGATTTGTGATATGGTAGAGACGGAATCTTTATTAACTTGATTGTGCAATAAATGTGACGGAATTAAATGAACGGAATTTGCATTTCCATTCCCATGCAACTAACTACATAGTATAAATGCATTTCAAATAAGGCGACTATAATAGTTATGCACTTTCAGATATTGCAATTTAAAAGTTCATTGCACACGATGTCTTCCCACTGCAAGGTAATCCAATATCTATCTGCCTGCAATAATCACAATCCGAGTAATCGTAATACACAGACATTTTATCAGTCCAACCGTATGGTATGTAATGATGATCATCTCAGACACTCGATTTTGAATAGTAACACAATCTATACGAGCATGCATACGTATGTCCGTGGAACTCTACAGAGTGGGTAAAATGTAACATAGCTTTTTCGTCTGTCTGCTGTCTGCAGTCTGCGATATTAAAGGGTCAACTTGACACCCTACCTACATAGTCTGACTGAACTGAACTGCCAGAGTGTGTGGAAGAAAACAAGGACATGGATATAGAGTGAGAATCAGATGTTTAATCTATACACACCTGCATGCAGTCAGGACGAATTATTAGAGACCCAAAAGGACATGTTTTGAGGGCATGCAGTTTATTATTGCAGGATGGACAATAGGATAAAATAATGGTCTTTCCTTGCGCCAATGAACTACCTAGGTTATAACACTTTTAATACCACCGACCTGCCAGCACATACACGTTTTCCGGCTAATTCAGACCTCAGACGAAGATGAACTAACACACTAGGAACGAAACCTAGCAAATCAGACAGCCCAGACAAACTCTAGATAACACTAAATAAGTGGCAACATCATCATCATCATCAGGGAATAAACGGATACAAAATCCCAGTCGTTGAGCACTACCAACCTGGGTAACCTAAGGATTTGTTTAAAAAACACTTGTATCATCTCGTCATATATATACAAATATATACATGCATATATAACAACACCACCTACACCAGCCTCAGAGTTGTCTGATGCAGTCGGTTAATGCACGGTGCATTGGCCTTGGATTATTACGCCATCCCCACCACCACCAATCCAATACCAGTCCTAAGAAAATGAACTTACGTCTCTTCTAGTAAGAAACTTCACGGGAGGAGAAGAGACAGAACATGAGATGCACTGCAATTCCTAAAAGCTGTACGCTTACATCCACGTGAAAAGGGTTAACCTAGCCAAACTAACTCAACTTACACCTATTTGTAATCCTCTCAAGAGCCAAACCTAGCCACAACATCCTACATCATCCATTGAACTCTGTGCACAATAATAATAATAATAATAATAACTAATAACAATAATAACGAGAGGATTCACCAGTCTGCTGACTTCCCCTGTCTGGTATTAAACTTGGTCGTTCGTTCCGTAGTGGCTGGATGTTGCTAGTTGGATCTCCTACTACAAGATAGATGAGCTTGAGGATGCATTCACTTTTTTTTAAACATTATTTCAATGGTACATGAAGCAGTAACTTGTACAGCGAGTCTGAGAAATGCGAAGCTGCATGGCTAGTGTAATGGAGGAACGATCGTATGGTTGAAACTGAGAGATGTAAACAGATGCAAAAGCCAGACAGAGAGAGATAGACAAACTAAGAATTTCAAAAAAAAATCTTCAACCTATTCCCCTTATCGTTGGAAGGTTCATATTCCTTAAGAAGATTTCCAGCGTTTGGATGACATTGTGCATTGCATTGGTCGAGGTGTGATAATGAGCTTAAGATAAATTAAACCAATGCATTTTATCAAGCGTGAAAACTGCCTTGTTCTAATAAATTTTTCACTTGTCTCATCGCTGAGAAGTTGTACTCGTAGCTGAAATAAGGATTCCATGCAATAGCATTTCCTGATGATTCAAATGATTTCCAGGTAATAAATGGATTCGTCTTATTAAATGTGATGTTTGGCACATGTGTTTATTTCATGTGGTTACATATGTATACACACAATAATGGGTCAATTCCTACGACTTCATTCACAAATTTTACTTGGATATCTGCTTTCTTGTACAAATAACATAAAGGGTTGATGGTTTTAAATAGTCACCCAAAAGCTAATTTCCAAATTAATCTTCTCAACCTCACCAGAAGTCAATTTCTGACAGCGGTACGACTTTGGCTCGGTTACTTGGTGCGGACATATTAACTGGGTCAAAATTGATGATTGAATTTGATGTTTTAGTATGGAATAGATTTAAATTGCCAACAAATTGATAGATAGAGGGAAAAAGGATTGAAATTGGATTTAAACATAATAATTTTGAACACACTCTTGACTGTAATCCAATCTAAACACCATAATATTCTATGTGTAGTAGAGAAAAGATGGATAGGATACTAAACAAATAAGATGGTGATATTATTGGAAGTGATAAAAGCGGTCTCAAGGGAAGGCCTAGATTCCCTAATTCCCAATCATCTAACTTTTAAGTTGGAGGAGAAAAAAAATGATACGAAGCCTTAGAGTAGACGATGTGATGTTTCTAATGACTGGGTAGAACATGTGATTAAATTACAACTTTCTTTCCTGTCTCCTTCCGTGATTTGGGTTTCTATTCTATCCTCACATACTGGCTGCCACCACTACTCTCAAATCATGAAGTGCAGTAATGTCTTTTAAAATATACTTTATATGTACATTATATATCTGTCTGTGGATTGGAGGTTCAAATGTTTATAATATTCTTTGTTGCTATGCTTTTGTTGCAGTTACGGTTATGATGGGCTTGTTTCTAGGCTTGGTGTTCTCACTTGTCTGTCTGTTTCAAGTCAGTTTGTCTTCTCAAACTCCCAAGCTCGTATCACTGCAAGGGTATCGTGAAGATTCTAGTCGTCTGCTATGACTTTGAGTACATTGGGAATACAAATTAAAAGTTCAACTGCCTCTTCCCCTCTCTTATAAATTATATACAAGACTTAGTTTCGACATTAGGGTTGCACAAAGAAGTTAAATTGAAACCAAAAAAAGTCCTTTGTCTTCTCTCCTTGCTTTTTGCTTTATCTTTCTCTCAATTTGTCTTTTATGACTGACTCAAGACTGAATGTCCAATCTTTGTTCATCCCTTGTAATTTATATCTCCCAATTCTGTCAAACTCATCTTGAAGACGATTGATGGCAAAAACGTTACAGGCTTCCTCTCCTCTGCTTCAAAAGCTATACAGCCTTACCATCCAATATACTCTCCTGCCTCTCCTAATAATTTTTATAATTTTCTTGTTCTATGCAATTTCCTGAGGACATGGCCTGACTTCTATTAAGCCTTGAGCTAGACTTTTTGGGTGTATTGGATTCAGTCCCATAATCCGGTTTTTTTTAAACTATATGAAAGTAGGTATCATAAGCATTTATTTACTACAATAGTTCAATCTTTAAACTGCATCTGGCCTAAAAGAGGATTTGGCTCACGCACGGAGCCCTAAAATATGCAAATAGCTCAATTAACAGTCCCTACATTGAATTCCCTCATCTTGACCATCCTACTCATAATTTTAGCTTTAATAAAATATTTTGCCAGTTTTAAGACACGAGGAACTTTGCAGTTCCACGCCCCGGAAAAGGAAGGCTTTTGTATCTCAAATTACTATAATTCCATACTCAAGTCACAGGTATTTACGTACGGTATGTTCACAGACGATTGATTCATATTATATTATCCAATATTATTAAAGTAAAGGGGAAATAATATCCATGTGATAATCCCCACTACTCTATCTTCACTGTGTATAATGCCTTAATTTGCATAAATATACACACGACGGCGCACAGTCTGAGCCATTTCCAATGATCACACACGATACTTATTATATTACACAGTACATGCATAATAATAATGGTAATGTGTTTCCACGTCCCATTCCATTTACTTCAGTAATAAATAGTAGAGGTAAAAACGGGATGAGAAAAAAAAACTCATTCGAAATTCTTCGTGGCATTACCGAATCTCATTCTTTACCTCCGCCTAATGTCATGTAAACTCGTCCAGTTGAACCAGGCCAGGTTGAACCAGGCTAGAGCGAGCCTGGCCTGAGAGAGAGCCCCTACCTAATACTAATACTTGGCTGGGCATACGGCCTGCGGGTTTGTTTTGTGTCTTAAGTTCCTTCTGGACCCTGCAAACATTGGCCGGGACTGAAACCTTTTCTGAATATCAATGCCTGATTGTTGTAGTTTCTTTTTGTACTAATACTAACACACACTCCTTTTATCATCTTCTGCGGCCACTTTCGTTTCCAATTTTTTTTATTTCCCCTCCTTTATTCTTGCGGATCATTTTATAGTGGAGATGGGTATGATAAATACACGCTAATGTATTTTTAAATAATTTAAGTGGTATAAGCTATAAGGGAAGTCCCTTTGGACTTGGAGAAATTCTGTAGTAGTTATGTCAAAGGAGCTGTTGAAAGTTCAAATGCTCTTGTCAGTCTATAGAACGATTTACCTCCTTTGGCCGATACGATCTGATCTTCTCATTTCCTATATTAGGTTTTACCGAAATTAGCTCACCGACACTGAATCTCATCCGCTTTGTTTAAATAATTTGGAACTTGCTAAAAAGTTACGGTTAGGTTAGGTAAGACTAAGACAAGTAGCAACGTGACCATCCTTACTTTGTTCCAAAATAAGTATTCATGAATTTACAAAAAAACGAAAGTAATATGAAACAGCCAACACTGTGTAAATCATTAAGGGTTTATAACTCAAAATTACTCCAAATTAGAAGACTTCCCGCTTGTGTTTATTTTCTTGGAAGTGTGATTAATTAACCTACCTTCTGTCACCTTCTTATCGAAGATCTTATCAATTTCACAGGTTTTCCAACCGGTACTCAGCAGAGGGCCTCTTTTTCTTTAAGAAGTATTAGTTTAAAAGTTAAGATTAAGCTTAAGGCCTTAAGGTTGGTGAACACCTTGGATATTGGATTAGCTTGAAAAACGAAAGCAACTAATTAGCACGCCTATTCAAACCAGCAATATAATCCACTTATGAATATATCTATGCAGACATATTAATGCAGAGACCGTCCAGATTGACCCGTTTAATAATATATGCGCTCATTTTGGGGTTAAGAACACAGCTAGTCACACGATAAGGAAATCAGGCCATACTATCCGACTTATTACGAATTAATAAGTAAAGCCTGCTCAGGGTGGGGAACTCATGATGAGGACAGGTATAGCTTGCAAATGAGCCAAGTCAACTGCATTTAAAACAGAGTCTCTCAGACGGTCGGTCTATTCCCAGTTCACACGAACACATTAAGCTTAAACCAGACATCCCCAGCCAGACAAATGTTTATGGTTTATTTGCCATATTATTTGCTTTCTCTAAAACGAACAGAGACTTTGATTACATCGTGCACTAAATTTCCTCCAGCCTTACAAATGGAGGAAACATAAATAAAGCTTTTGTCTCTTAGGTTTTATGGCATAGCCGTGAGTTTAACCTTTCAGAATTAAACAATTGTTCAGTTCCGATAATCATCAATCACCACTGGACTATTGTAGCAAGAGCAACAAATGTCCAGTAGCGAATAACCAACCATTGGACTTGGCCAGAGATTTAAAATCACATTGGTGTACAAAATGAACCCCCAAATCTGTTCTCTCTGTATTTCAAGGCATCCGATCTAGTAGACATGCTGGAATTTATCGCCTCTGGTATTTTGGGATAGGGCATGGAAATAAGTTGAACAAGGTGTGTATGTCACGCACCAAGACCTTGCCTTGTAAAGAATAATCTTCTAGCTTAAAAAGTAGAAAATATTTTTAACGCTGGAACAACTTATGTGCTTGATTAATTTAAACTATTGGGAAACGTACCCACAGTAGTAGTTTTATAAAATCTGATATCTATAATTTCGTCCGAAGTCGTTTCTTAAATTAAATAGGGTATAAAAAGCAGAACCCTGTATTCTTGTAGAAAATCCTTGGTAAAGCCAGACCAGACTAGTACCCAGACATCTCAGACATGATCCAGTCGTTAACCGGGTGCAGTGCAACGGAACGTGGAACGAGTCAAGAAAAGGGATTTAGTTGACAGGTAAGTTTATTGGCATGAAGACACATGATAAATTCCCGCAGTTCTATCTCAGCACAATTTCGGACCGGAGTAACTTTGAAAACTAATAATGATCCAATTTATGAGCTACGTTAAAGTGAAAGGGTTAATTAAAATGACTGAGAAAATGCTCTTGCAACCCTTGTTAATGTTTTGAACATCAGTAATTTTGCGATATGATTATTTTTTTAAATAAAATCAATCAAAAACCGTCTGCTTAATCCTTGTGTACGAAACAAAGTATGACAAATAGGTAGACAGGGAAAAATTGATGGAGATTATGATTTCTATAATCCGACTAACATGCATGCACTGCCAAAGTCTACTATGGGCTCAAATCCTATTATTTTTGCATACATTATTCACAGGTTCTAATGCCATGACCGCCCCCAATTTCACCTGGTTATAAAAATTATCTGCCTGAATAAAATGTGAAAGAACTGCAATCCCCAATCCCCTATTGCCACGATATCTTAGAAGGCCTTCATTCTCGCAGGGGTTAGACATTATTCAACTCTTACACTCCTCCTTATACATTTAGTCCCCTTTTATTGCATGTGGCTTATCTGGTTTTAATAACAAGGGAAAAACAAAACATTGATAGTTTTAATCCTCTCCAGTGTATTTCTGCTCGTTACTTTCAAGATTGGGTGTGAGTTTTGCCAATGGTGAAAGTGAGCATTAGTTTTTCTACGGTGTAGAGATATATAGTAGCCAATAAAATATATAGAATAGAATACATATTTTTTAAATGGTATAATGTGTCAAATATAATACAAGCTACTCAAAAGTTACCCAGGGATTAAGGGCGATTGTTTGTGATTTTGAGTCCAACGGGTCTGAAATCAGGTAGGACTAGATTTAATAGTTTTCCAAAACCAGAGATTTGCAAAGCTAACTCTCAGCACACTGTGTGATAATGAGTTGACTTGAGTTTAATGATGAAGTTGCAGCGTAAGATTAAAAAAACTTGATAGTTGATACTTGATCGTCCTGACTTTGATATACCTATTCATCGAGACGATAATACAGGAAAGTCATGCAATAAATCCATATTAGGTGGATGGATAATGACCGTAAAGGTCTCCTAAAACACACCATCTCCACACATGTGTACGTCTACACAGTACAGCAAGATGATAAATTCGCAGTATCTTGTCAAAGGGTGGTTTCTTTTTCACATAATAATATTGTTTAAGTATCATCTCTTCTGAATCTTCAGCAGTGCATAACATAATAATTTATTGCAATATTTTAATACAGAGAGAAGAAAAACCCTGTCCTGTCTGCAGTCCCACAGTTACAGTCTCCAAGTCTCGATTCTTGAAGAAAAACAAGTATGAGGTATCAAGTTTTGTATCGCTAAAATGGGAGAACTTGATCTGTATTTGCATAATATTTTACTCGGATTAACGAGCCGTTTTATATGAATAATTGCTATAATAAAAGCAGTGTATGAATTGTCACTTTGATATGATAGCTGATAACACGCCGGGGGCATTTGAGCAACAATCGACCAACTCATATCTTATAAGAGATACCTACATATATTTTGTTTTCCATTCCCATTGTAAACTCGGGAGTAGACGACCTAGAAGACGAGAGACCTACTAACGCTGCAAAATATTACACACTATGAACCTCTCAATCCACGAGGCTGAAGAAAATTAAAATTCCAAGGAATATCCAATATCCCTGCCATTGATATCCTTACCACCATTAGAGTTATAGGAAACGAAGGCAATTAGAATTATAAGAGAAATAAAAATAAAATACAAACTTTTTCAGAGAAAATCCAAAAAATAAAATATCCAGCACAGGTTGCTTTAGGTCGTGAAGATTTCAACCTGATGAGATCCACTCCACCGTCCCACCACGATCGATGTACCATACTTACAACAACTCAAAAGACAGATGTAGGTAAGTGGGGAAGAAGTGTCTGACATTCACGTCCTCAGACTTGAGACTCAACTTGGTTCCTTTCACAACGGAAAATCGTTGCACACTATTTTTAAGACTCTAAAGAAAAGGATAAGAAGCTCATGATGATGAGAAGATGAGATGAGGTATACCTAGGCAATGCATTATTCCTTAAGGTATATATTATTCTTTTTAAGCATATATATAGATGTGTGTAGAAGAGTGTAAGTAGACAAGCCTGAGCACTAAAGAAGTAACTACAGAGGAGAGTAAAAAAAAATGTAAAAAAGAGAGGGTGGTTTTGGTTTGGTCTGGGCTGTGAAGGAAAAAAAGGATGACGAGACGTAGGATATACAGAAAGAAGAGAGGGTGGAGTGGAGGGGTTAGAGAAATTTCATAAGTGCAGCTTTGAACTTTTAAACTCCGTAAGACATAACTTCACAGACAGAGTAGAACAAGTTGGAAAGACTTAAAGGATGGACGGTGATGTTTAAGATGAAGCATTAGGGCTCAAGAAAAGACGATCATTAAAAAAAGAAGTTTGGAGGATGAGGAAGCTCCTTCCTAAGACGGATTTTTAGGACTGATCTGCCAAGTCGTGGAAGGTATTGTGTATGCATTTCTAATGTTGGATATTATCGTCTTGGTGAAGATTCAATCGACATCCTCCCAACATATTCTTCAGCAACTTGAAAAATAATACGAAAAAGTTCCTTTTCCTTAAAAATATGGGGAAAGGATCCAGAGGGGTATTCTTATATTATAAAAACCACACGGCTACAAAACCAGCTCTGGCGTTCTAATGGTCTTCCTCTTTTTAACTAGACCATATTACATCCATCTAACATCTAACACACTTATTATAGTTTTAATATCAGAAATAAGTAATAACAAGTATCGATGGGGTCCTCCGGGCCGAAAAAGTTGTAAGTTTGCATTATGGTGTCTCATCCCTGACACAAGGAATCCTAAAAATAGAGGATTTGTTCTATAACTTAATATGCTGGATTTCTCAATCCCTGTGTTCAGCCTTTCTACTCTACAAATATCTACTAATAAGACGAGAATGACTTTTAACATTGTATAAGTGCATTAGCCAAGGACAAGTTAGAAAAACTGTGCCTACTGTGCCAGTGACTGAGTGACCCTGTCGAGTTATTCTGGTTTTGAGCGGTAAATGACTCCAAGCTTTTAATTCTATAAGTAAATAAATATTTTTTGAACTTCTTTCTAAACCTTCCCCGTTCATAAGTTGTAATAATTTTCTCTCTACAGCTTCGTAATTTTCTTTCAGACCAATTACATTTTGAAAATCACTGGGATTTAAAATGGTTTTACACAAGCAGTTAATTAGTTATACGATGGTCAAGTTGTAGCTCTAAGAAATACCTTGAAAAGTGGCGATCATTTTATTACATCCTAAACTAATTTTAGTAACCTATTTCTTCAAATTATTTCTTTTGTTCAAACCTGGAGTTTGTGAAGTTAAAATTTTAACATGTAAAGGTATATGGATGATGGAGAAAACATTAACGTAGTAAAACCCATTCCACACAGTAAAGCTAAGATCGTTGTATTGAATCCTCAATAATATTAATCCCTTGGGAGCAGCAGTATACACGACACTCATAATTCAGTCTTGTCTGAGTGAGACAGTGTTATACCTATATTTCATGGATCTAGTCTCTAGAATGAGGAAAATTATTACCGGCTCGGACTCATCATAGCCATGATATTATATATAATTATAATTGAAATCTAAAGCTTCCCTGATGTACAACATATACTATATGACATTTGATGAGACTCAGAGTCTTCTTACCGCACCGAAATTTATTTTGTAGCTAATAGCTATCAGAGCTATATAACTGCGGATTAATTTCAGTACAGATATAATTTCGTTAGATCGATTTTGCTGTATATACACAAGCAGTTGAGTCCTGGCTCCTGTGACGACCGCTCTAATGAGATTAAGTCCGACCGAAAGAAGGATCTGAAAGACAGGAAGAAGATGACTAAACCGCTATAGCAGTGAACGTGTGCGAGTAAACTCTGCAGTTAAACGGGGATTTACCGACCCCAGCTGAGAAGTCAGTGAAAATATGGTCACCTTATCAGCTAAGGCAACCCGAAGATATATTTCGGTTGTCTTAGAACAACTAAGTCTCTCTCTGTAAGCTACAGATCGATCCTCTCACATATCACATTCACACGCCCTTCTGTCCATCTACGTCCTTTTCAAACTAACTCGAAAAGACAGCGATCCCAGATCCCCCTTTGTTATGGAACATATGATATTGTAGCTAAATCTATTAACAAGCTGCTGGACTCTTTTTCAACATCGGACCTTAAAACCATAAGTTGATACCAACCAGGGCAAACCTTTGATATTATTCTATTGCCAAATATGAGCATGAAACAAAGGGGGGGTTGTATTGTAACTGTAAGTAAGCTCAAGAGTGAAACCAAAACCAACCTGGCTTCTTCAAACTTGCATGAGCTCTTCCATTTGTGAGATAATAATACGTTTAATGAAATGACTGATTATCAAAGATGATGGTTCTTGACTATAAAACCCAATGCCTAGTAGAAGACCTCTACTAGTGACTAGACGTTTGTCCAAATTGATGAAGCCTGAAGCCCATAATGTATGCACACAGGAACCGCTATGCTACCAACCGTCTTGTATTTTAGTTAAACATCGACCAGTGTAAGGAAGGCGTAGGAAATCATCACATCGTGTGATTTAGAATACATAAGAAATATGAATTATAAGTGTTTGACATCCTTACAGGTGATGCTTTTGAAAGGAGATTTAGAACAAAAAAATTTAACATGTGCAAAGGAACGTGTAAAGTTATTACTACAAGTAAGAAGTCCTCTGCTTTGTAAATAGTTTGAAACTGCAACTTGCCATTTCATCAATGACATTTGTTTTTTAGTAATTTGTCATGTCCTATTGACATTACTCATTCCAAATTTCATCAAAGTGTAGAAATGAGGATGATTGGATTCGCTAATGGCAAATAACGATACCCAATACCCGATGATTGACGACGGTTAAGTAGTTTAATTTATTTCCCTTCCAAACTCAAACGGTTCGTTACCTTTTTCGAGGAATAGAAGCAGTGACAAAACAAAAGATGGGTCTTGGTTTAAGCTATTTCGAAAAATCAGCGGCCTTCTTTTCATGTATCTGGGTCATTTAATTACCGACGCCCACAAAAATAGACAGTAATCCCAACATCTATTAGAACATTGAAGCCCCAAGTCTAAATGCAAGAACACATGAAACTTGAAGGTAGAAAAAATTCTGCACATGGAGGAAGTGACATCGATAAATATATACCCCCTCCTCCTTCTGAGGTTACAGCGTTCTGAACGGATTTAACGACCACTCTCTGAAACTTGGTAAGTGCAGAGATAATAAATGATGAAGATGATACAAGCTGTCTCAATTTTTCAAAAATCTTGGTTTATATAATGTTTCTGATATCATATGGATGGAACAATGGGATTTCATTCTCTTTGGAATTTATAAAAGCACAAAAGATGTATGAGAAGGAGTGACCCTTTTTGTTGGAATATATAAGATAGACGGCCCTGGTACATGTCAATGGCTTTTCGAAGATTAAGTGAAAAACCTACACCAAGCAGCTATGAAAGGCCCGTTCGTATGTACACAATTCTGATAATATCCCTCAGTCCAAACACCT